>QAOA01006931.1:2402573-2419939 GCA_003255065.1 Cercis canadensis
TTTTTTTTTTTTTTTTTTCTTGCTTTCCTCTGTTTGAATTGTTATCAGAAAAAAAAAAGAACAAAAATCAAGCTGGAGCATGTCCGCTTGATCCGATTGAGACTAACAGTGTAGACAAATTCAAGTTGATCCAAACTTATTCCAAGAATTGACTTTGGGCGGAATAGTTTTCATCCATCTTTATCGTCTGATTGATGCCATTAGAGTTTCTTATGCAAAGATATACTGTAAGGACTCAAACATGAAGAGACAAACTTTCTTATTAGTGGAGATACCCTGAACTGTTTCATGCTGTTTCTGTTTGTGTTTTAGTTTTTGTGAGGTCTATGCTACCCACCGGGATAGCGCTATTACACATTCTTTATCTGGAAATTTGGATGAAACCTAGTGAGATTTAGGGTGTAATTATAAAAAATTAAGTTCAGAATATACAATTTTTTTTATAAAATGGAGTAATACTACTCTCACTCTTGGAGAGTGGATAGCATAGCCCGTAGAGTTAGTTTTAGGCTTTAGCGACCCTCTCTCATTCTCACATAAATAAACTCGCAAACAGCGTCGGTAAAATTCTGGCCCATGTAACAGCTTTAAAACTTTTTTAATAAAAACTTTTTTTCAAATAAATAAGATACTCTCTCAAATCAAATTTTTTTATAATTTCTATCTAAGTTTTAAGAATTGAATTGCNAGTTTTAGGCTTTGGCGACCCTCTCTCATTCTCACATAAATAAACTCGCAAACAGCGTCGGTAAAATTCTGGCCCATGTAACAGCTTTAAAACTTTTTTAATAAAAACTTTTTTTCAAATAAATAAGATACTCTCTCAAATCAAATTTTTTTATAATTTCTATCTAAGTTTTAAGAATTGAATTGCAAGAAATGATCGTTTTACGACAATCAAAAATGTTTTCAAAATGTACCGTGGGCAATAAATTCAGCAAAACATACATTTAAATTGAACTCCATAAAAAAATAGCATGTAATTCAAATTAACTCTAAAATTCATCAAATTATCAAGGGGAAATGTATGATTAGGATGTGATGTTATTTGCTGTATTGCCTTGGTGACCCTATGATACAGTTGGTTAAATTTCCCACTTTAATTTGCATGTAAAAGGAAATAAATAACCAAAAAATGAAAGGGAGAAAACGAAAAATTCAAGTTTTTTGACTTGTCTGCATTAACACTGCCGACTCGATTCCGCTACATGGGCTTATTTGTAGCAGGACCAAGACCAAGACCTAGAGCAAGAGTGTTTTGTTAAACAATTTGGTAAACGCAGATACGGAGACAGCGTCAGATCTGAGTGTTTGAGAAAGAGAGATCCATCTGATAATTGGTGTGGTGGAGGTCGATCAGATCTGAAACCCTCGATCCATGGGTTCGCCGTCGTCTGAGGCTCAGCAACCTTGCCTTGTGTTGCTCTGGCTGTTACTGATTTGCCTATGTTTCTATCCCTCACTTGCTGAGATCCGTTTCTCCGAAATCCGAAGCGACGACCGGGCAATAATTCCCTTCGATCAGTTTGGGTTCACCCACACGGGTCGCCTGGAGCTGAATATCTCTAAGATTTCTCTGTCCAACTCCAATCTCGACCTCACCAAGGTTGGCTTCTTCCTCTGTACTCTTGATTCCTGGCTCCATGTCCTCCAGCAACTCGAGGATGGCAGTATTAGGTGCGCTCTTAAGTCCGATCTCATCAAGTCAGTTTATACCTTCGATTCCCTCAACGGCGCCGATTCCTTCAACAAACTTTACCAAGAAAACGACGCCGATCAGTATAATCTCGTCTTTGCCAACTGTTATCAACAACAACTCAAAGTCTCCATGGACGTGCGATCTGCTATGTACAATCTTGACGGAAAGAGCGGCACCCCTGATTACTTGTCCGCCGGCAGAACCATCCTTCCAAGGGTTTATTTCCTCTTCTCTGTGATCTATTTCTGCCTTGCTGCTCTCTGGATTCACATCCTCTACAAGAAGAGATTGACCGTCTTCCATATCCACTTCTTTATGCTCGCCGTCATCATCTTGAAAGCTTTGAATCTCTTGTGCGAGGCAGAGGATAAATCCTACATCAAGCGAACCGGAAGCGCCCATGGTTGGGATGTCTTGTTTTACATTTTCAGTTTCTTGAAGGGAATTTCACTCTTCACTCTCCTTGTCTTGATTGGAACCGGCTGGTCCTTCTTGAAACCATACCTCCAGGATAAGGAAAAGAAGGTTTTGATGATTGTCATCCCTCTTCAAGTTGTTGCAAATATTGCTCAGGTTGTCATCGATGAGAGTGGGCCATACGGCCATGATTGGGTTACTTGGAAACAGGTCTTCTTGCTTGTTGATGTCGTTTGTTGCTGCGCTGTTCTCTTCCCCATAGTCTGGTCCATCAAGAACTTGCGTGAGGCTGCAAGGACTGATGGCAAAGCCGCCGTCAATCTCATGAAATTGACCTTGTTTAGACATTATTACATCGTTGTTATCTGCTACATTTACTTTACAAGGGTTGTCGTATATGCATTGGAGACCATTACCTCCTATCGGTATTCCTGGACCAGTGTGGTAGCTGCCGAGTTAGCTACGCTTGCCTTCTATGTCTTTACGGGTTACAAGTTTAAGCCCGAGGCACACAATCCATATTTTGTAATCGATGATGAAGAGGAAGAGGCTGCTGCAGAGGCATTAAAGCTTGAAGATGAGTTTGAATTGTAAGTTTGCGGGGGGGAGGAAAAATCCATAGTAGAATGGTTGAAGAAGTTGGTGCGGTGCTCACAGACTTTCAGGTTTCTTCTCAAAAACTAGAACATTTCATGTTACATTTGATGGGTTTAGGCACTATTGAGAAAAGATTGTGATATATTTTCTGTCTTCTGGCCTCAGGTGCCAGTTATTTTGAATTAGTGGCATAAATTCTTAGACACTTGTGTATGCCTGTGAATCATATATTACGTGTAAGTACTGTTACTGATACTTGCAAACATTTTTCATCATGTTCGTTCCTATTCGTCTGGTTTTTTTTCCCCGCCACTATTGTCTCCTAATTCGGTTATTTTTGCTGCCTTCTGACTAACTTCATAGATATGTGTTGAAAACTTGAAATTGGTCCAACTATTCATGATTTATGTTTTTGGCATGTAACATTCAAACCTGGACAGCTCATTGTCCAGTTGCATTCAATTATCTACAAAATGGTTGACTGAAAATGATCGGGGGTAGTTGTATGGAAGATAGTTTAGCACTCTGCATCTATTTGACAGTAAATAGTTCAACTGAAGTAGAACCAATCTTATTTGAATTTGGAGCCTTGGAGGTTTCATTGGCTCCTGATAGTGATAAACGGAACTCGGATTTTTTTTTTAAATTTTTTTTTGATAAAAGAACTTCCATATTTTTTTGATACGAGGAACTTATAGTGGATAAAGCCTTGGTTGCTATGCTTGCTATCCAGCAGCTGAAGGTAGCTTCAACCTGTAGAAATTGCTGAAAGATATTAGAAATGACCTAATGGATAACATTCAAAAAAGCCTAGAGGACCATCTAATTCATGTATATCAAGTTGGAATAAGAAATTTAGGGATATAGGCCAGTTAAGATTTCTAAGTGCGTCCTAATTATTATTGGGAGTACAAATGTTATTACTAAAGGTGTGTTTGTTAAGGAATAAATTATGGTGTAATGTAGGGAGAAGAGTGAAAAATTGATGATGTATCCCGACTTACAGCATACCTTCTTACCAATTTTTATTGGTTCTACCTGGCGTATCCTGAGAGTGTCTTCGAAATGCCTGCCAAACTTCTCTTTGGTCAAGCATAGTAATTTAGGATTCGAATGAATGATATCAATGACCTGCATCGGGAAGGATATGGGGTTGAAAGGTATAGTGTGTTTTCTGATTCAACTGTTGTATTGAATCCTACTCCAACCATGAAGAAGCCATAAATTTTTGCTTGTATGTCTTAAGTTACTAGATTTGTTTAGACAGTTCGCTATAAAAACTCTTTTTAGTATTAAGATTTCAGCAATTCTCAACTTCTCAAGGTGTTTCTGATACTGAGCACTCAGCGTCAAATAAATTATTTGAAGAGTGTTTAAGTTGGATTAATGGAAGAGAAATTAAAACATGAAAAAAAAAAAAAACGAAAACAAAAATCTGCTGGTCTCCCTTCTCCCAACTTACAGCTAGAAAGAATCAACTGTAAAATCTAATTGGTGCTGTTCTTGTTGAGATTATATTTATATGAAACACGGCATGCTCCTTTTGGAGGGATCTAGACATGATACAATTCTAATTTTCACCAGAAATGGTGATGAAAGTTCTTTCTGGAAAATGTTACAATTATGTTTAGCTTGCCTTTTATGCAAAATTTTCCTCTTGGATCAGTTAATAGGGGCACAGGGTAGTAATTTTTGCCATTTATGTCCACAAACTGTCTTAAGTTTTCATTTTACCGGATGTCTGAAATTTCTTGAAAAGCCACTGCACTTAACAAATTGCAGATTGGCCATGGTATTTAAGGAAAAGTATAACTGGTATGGCACTCCGAATTTTAAGAGGGACATTGGACCTACACCTAGTTTGCTTTAATATGAACACAAATAAATTTCCTTTAAATTATTAAGGGACTCATTTTATGTAACTTATATGACACTTGACATAACATTAAGAGCCAAACTAGATGAGTTTAATTTTGTTATTTTTGTTATTTTTTACTATAAATTTAAGTTCAAACATAAAACCCAGGCTAGAGCCTTGAGATATCACTCGATTATTTTCTATTTGGTGGATGAATTTAAGATATGAAAGACAAAAATGAAACAAATCAAGTTAGGACTTAGGAAACAAACATATAATTTAAGCTTATTGAGGGACAAAAATAGATGACATAGCCAACCTCTAATATGGTGCAATTGGTAAGAATAAAAGGTGCAATGAAAACTAAATAAATAAAACTATTTTTTTAAGACAGATTATTTTACTCTTTAAAAAATATAGTGAAAGGATCCCTAATGTATCATTTAAATTCTTGAAAAATTGAAAAGTTGACAAGTCAAATGATAACTTTCGTAACTTTTAGGTATTCAAGTGTTAGCATCTTTTGAGGATTAAAATGACCTCTTATCTTTTTATTTGTCTCTTCAAATTTTTTCTTATTTCATTTATGTTCCTCATGTTTCGAAGTCGTTCAGTATGGTTCATAACACCACAATAGAGTCATGTAGGATGATTCCTTTAGTAATCTTAACAAAGTTAGCAGTTACCAAAGAAAAACGATATCGCGCATTCGCAATGTAAAGATAAAACAGAAATGAACAATGTTGACTCAAACTGTAAGGAAAAAAAACAGTAAAATTTACAAGAAAATGAAAATTGCACACTACGGCAAAACTCTGCTGCTCAACATACTGCTATTCTCACCGGCGCCCCCTCTCGTTTGTCAACAAGGCACAGCACACTTATCCCAACTGTCTTCATCCACAAGATTGTAGCCGCTGAAGTGGCTGACCCTGATCTTCCACTCTCCTTTGGTGGGATCATAAGACACAAACTCAGCACCTTGCTCCGTTGCCTTCCTCTTGAGCATCTCCATGTATTTCTCGATCTTTGGCCCTTCCGTATACTGGTGTCCAGTTTTTCTGTCGAAGCATTTAATGTTGAGAAGTGTTAACTCGGCAGGCTTATTCAGCCCTTGTCCAACAGGAGGTTTCTTGGTCTCATCTATGTAGACAATCACCTCACGATTGTTAAACTGAACCAAAGACTCAAGATCAAGCCATCGTACATCTGTCTCACCTAAGAACTTGATGCTGCCATAACCATGCCTTCCAACAACAAAGTCCTTGACACGACTGCAGAATCCTGGATCAGCCCTTTCCTTGGCTGCTAGTTCCTGAATTCGATGCTCGGTGTAGTAATCAGAACGTTGAAGCTTTGGCATTAGTGCCTCAATGTCAGCTCCATGTTCATACACAGTGGCAGCCTCGCCAGCTCTGTGCCCACTGAGTGTCATATTCATGTCCCCCTTTTGAAGAGAGTGGTCTTCATTAATCCCATTGGATGTCAGCTCCATTCTGATAGGCTGAATCTGTTCCTTAACGAGACCATTTTCAGCTGGAGTTTCTGGAATCATTTTCAGAAATTGATGCACAGGGATGAGAGCACAATAAAAGGGGGGAAAATGGAGGGCATGAGGGAGGGAACTAAATTTCTCTTCATCCTAGGAGTTCCAATTCAAGTCATTCTCTACAAAGACTCATCAATCTGAATTAGTCCAACAGTAACTCTATAAAATTTGCATTAACATCCCTGGGAGTCGGGATTGTCATTGCAACAGGAAGAAACAACCAATACCAGAACAACACAGAAGTGGCAAACTAGTCAATAAACTCGAATTTCTGTATATGATTTAGTACTTGAAATTCATCAAGAGAACAGACTTTCTCTAACCTCTGAAGCTGGAACCCTCAAGCAGGTGCATGATTTGTCAGAGACAATTCCTGGACGTTATGTTTGGAAAAGCCTAAACAATTAAGCTAGAATCTTCTAGCTCTCTCTCTCAATCTATCTATCTCTGTGCGTGTGTGTGGATCAAAGAACAGAGAAAAAAAAAAAAAAAAAAAAAAAAAAAAAAAAAAACAAAAAAAAAAAAAAAAAAAAAAAAAAAAACAAAAAAAAAAACAGCACATGAAAAGGTCAAACCACCAACAGAATACAAAATCTAACCAACTAAAACAATGCAGTTTTTGTTGTAAGTATTTAGTCGCTACTGAACCATGACCAGAATTTTGAAAATATCTAAAAGGTGTATCATGTGTCCTGAAGGTTGAATATAACATTTCCATTAGCAGATAAATTCCACTGGAACACAATGTATCGAACATCAGCCTATTCTTCTATATCTCCAATATGAGAGAGCACTAAATGCAATCAATGAAGATGTTACCATTCCCATTAACTGGAGTGTATCCATCCTTGAAAGATGAAGCTTTCTCAGAACAAACTCTTGCAGGCCACTGTTCCATGGGACAAATGACCAGCGCCCTTGGATTTTCTCTAGGAATGAAAAGAGCATCAGCCTTTGGTGTAGTTGAAGTATCCTCATCCTCATTGAAGAATGGAACCTGCAATGAATACAGGAAGTGCAGGCACATATACCATATTCATATCTATTATTAAAATCCATATTGATTATAAATAGAACTACTATACTCACCTTTGAACCATCATTCTTAGGATGATATTTCCTGACTGGAAGCCTGATCCGTCTTTGTGAGAGGTGTCGAGAAGTTAATAATGAAGATATTCTAACAGGAGCAGGTTTGTCTATGACCTGAAAAAAAAGTGTCAGCTTGAAAGCTAAGACAATAGTGAAAGCTAATTCAAGAGAGACCACTTACAGGCATGCTAGAAATACCATATTGAATTGAAGGTGCACTACCAGCTCGACCAATTGAAATCTGAGGCATAGCAGGAAGCGTTCCAAACGGATCTGTAACTGGTGCAGCTTGTACAACTGCAGGGCTCTGGGTAGCAGAGCTGTCAAACCAAACGGATGCAGGTAAAAACTATGAACTGACAAAAGAAAGAGAACAAAATAGACCAGCAACAAATCCATATTTTTCCTCCTCAAACAAATGATAGAAGGCATCACATTCAATTTGAAAACAAAAAGGAGACGAATGTGAATACACATGCATTACAGAGCAGTCAGTCAACAAAAACAATAGTCCCAGTGGCAAACCAAAAACAGAAAAAAAAATTCCAAATGACTTGTAAAACCAGATATAAATAAAGTATAACTAGTTGCATAAAAAAGTATGTCTATATTTTCCGTCTCAGGTTATGTGAAGGCCTGGATTGAAACTGTTATCAAATATATTAAGTTGATGCTAGTTAGTTCAGGCATATCCCTCCAGGCAAGAGGATAAATTATGTAGGCTACATACAGATACTCATCACAAGCACAAAATCATGTTTATGAATCAAATGAAACATTTATTTTCAAGGTAAAAGAGATCAAATGAAAAGGAGAAGACTGTGTTCAATCTACTTTTTCTCCTAAATATTTTTATGCCCTTGCTCATGTCCATTTTTAATGTTAAAAAGGTGTTCAAAGAAGAAAGTGCACATGTAATGTAACTTAATTGTAATTACACCTCTAAGGACATTAGCATATGTGTAAAATTCACGTGTATTTTGTAATTACACCTCTAAGGACATTAGCATATGTGCAAAATTCACGTGTATTCTCTATGTACCTATCTTAATTTCCTCTAGGACATTTCATTATTCTTTTAGTAACAAAAATATACCAACAACAAAAACACCAACTTAATAAAACTAGTAACCGTCTTACAAGCTAGAAGTTCATATTTAACAGCTCTGAAAATTTTAGACTCCACATTAACATCCAACAAACTCCGGAAACATCCATACCCTGGCTGCACCCAAAATAGCACAAAAGATATTAACAGTTATACAAACTAAAGGAATTGCAACTTACGTAAGTCCAAAGTTATTCTGACCAAATATACTGGGGGCTCCACTATAGCTACTTGCACCACCTATTCAAGGCAGGAGAGTAAACAGTGTCAAAAAAATTGATCCCTTCAATCATCACATGAACCAACACAAATAGTAGAAGGATAGAAAATAGAATAAACTAACCAGGTTGTGTCTGACCAAAGTTGCTAAAGCTGAAAGCACCACTTGTCTGAGCAGTTTGGGTTGGTTGGAAAGGTGTTGAAAGGGAAGGCTGCAAGAATACATCCAAATTAAATCTATTAGAAAGTTGATACACAGTAATGGCTTGAAAATGAAGTTTCCTAGGCAAAAGGATTAGTGTAAAAGAGCTCTCCGAGATTTGAGGACATACCCAAGACACCGAGCATACCAAAACCTACTCCTAATATAGGTAGCTACTGGGCAATGTAACAAAAAGATGTGTGACTGCTTCTAAATTAGACCAACACAATGAAGGTGCAATGTTCTAGAAAATAACTTTATAATTCTCCACAATGGATCTTTGAATTTATATGAGTTGAGCTGAACCAAGCTTGAGCTTTGCTTAAGACTCGCCTACATAATTGAGATGAGTATGAACAAACTATACTCGATTTCTTAGCTTGCAAATAACTAGATTAATATTAAAAATGGGGAAAAAATTATATTATATTAATATCCACATAATTGGTTCCATTAAAACTCAATAAGTTTGTCAAGTTGAGCTGAAAGAAGCTCAAACTTGACTCATTTAATATTTGGTTTATAAACAATTGAGTTCGAATCAAGAGCCCAGTATTTGACTCAGCTCAAGTTGACCACGTCCTTATTTGGATCTTTCACTACTACACCATTTGTACCGTATATCAATGCCTGTACCCATATTATGTCATCTTTCTATGCACATAATTAAAAGATACATAGTGAAAAACATTATCAAACAAAAAACTACTTACCATTGTTTGACCAAAATTTGTCAGGTTGCTTGAACTAAGCGATGCACTGCTTGAGAAGAGGCTAGAAGGTGCATTAAACAAGCCTGATTGATTAAAAGCAGATGTACTCTGTCCAAAGGGGGCAGGAGTCTGTCCAAAAGCAGAACCTGTCTGTGCAATTGTAGGGGCTGTGGAATTGAATAATTGGGATGATTGAGTGTTGCTCAAATTTATGATTGAACCGAATGGTGATGTACCCTGAACAGGAGCAGAAGAAAACAGGGATGGAGATTGCCCAAAGCCAGGTGATGGAGAAGAGTTAGCTACAAATGCAGATGTTGACGGGGCAAAAAGAGAAGGTGCTATTGCTGATGTTGAAGCACCAAAACCTGATGAACTGAAGGCAGAAGCAGAAGTTCCAAATCCAGTAAAGGTTGAACTCTTAGGGGCAAATGGATTAGAAGAGATTGAGGTAGAGAAAGGATTAGCAGATGACTGAACAAATGCCGATGGACGAGCAAAGGTGTTTGTCTGTGTGGTAGATGAGCTAAAGCCACCCAAACCAGTAGATGGCACGGAAGGAAGTGATCCACCTATTTTGAATTACAATGTGATAAACAGAAGTGAAGGTCAACATTACTGCAGTAAGAAGCAGCTGAATTAACAAAGCAATCAACAAAAAGAAGAAAGTACCTTTATCTCCCAATTGATAGTCTTCACATCTTAGCTCCTCATGGCTTTTGTCTTTGTGAATAGGCATGGCGGATATGGACTCCAACTTTCCAGTCTGTCCAGAGGTACCTCCATCTGCTTCAGTTGTTGCCGTGTAGCTAGCTACTCTACTTCCCCCCCGTTGATGACCAATATTAGTACATCCAAAATCTGATGCTGTGGACTGCGATCCTGCATGTGAAAATACATGAAGATGACTTTTAGTTACAATGGCATAAGATACAAAAAGATATAAGGATAAAGAACCCCTTGTAACTTGGAAATAGATATTACAAATAATTCAGTATTCATAACTTCAATGGCTTCTGAACTCACCAAATGGAGAACTCTGACCTCCAAAAGGTGAGGCGTTACTTCCAAGAGGGCTGCTACTAAATGCTGAAGTAGACTGACCAAAAGTTTGAGTGGAGCCAAAACTAAAGGACGGGGTACTAGAAGCACCAAACGCAGGAGTACTAGAGGCTCCAAATGCAGGAGTGCTTGAAGTGCCAAATGCAGAGGTACTTGATGAACCAAATATAGGTGTACTAGAAGCCCCAAATGGTCCCCCAGCTCCAAATACAGGAGCAGTTGATACACCAAATGCAGTCCCTGTGCTACCAAAAGTTGCACTTGAGGTTGAACCAAATGTAGGGGTGCTTGTGGCACCAAATGCTGGGGTGGTCACCGAACCAAATGCAGGGGTGCTCGTAGAACCAAAAGCAGGGGTGCTTGTTGAACAGAATGTTGGTTGAGTTAATGCACCAAAAGGTGTTGAGGAACCAAATATACTGCTCCCAAATGCTGGTTGTGAAGGTTGTGTAGTACTTCCAAAAGGACTTGTTTGAGTAGGAGTTGACCCAAAGCCTCCAAAAACAGGCTTCTGACCGAAAACTGACGATCCTAGGGAGCACGAGAGTTGCTCATCAGCATGAAATAGAAAAATATTTACAAATATGCTGACAGGATTAAACCGTTTGTAATAAGACTAAAACAAAAGTTTCTATAGATATTAGAAAAACAGTTACCACTAAAAGCTGGAGTTGAAGATGACCCAAAAGCAGGCATTGAACTACCAAAAGCTGGTGAAGATGAAGCACCAAAGGTGGTGGTGGAAGAGAAGGGCAAAGATGATTGGGCTGCACCAAATACACCAGTTGAAGTACCGCCAAATATGGAACTCCCTGTTTGCGAACCAAATGGAGTTGTACTACCAAATGGTTTTGAGGCAAAAGGATTGCTACTTGAATTGTTGGTCTGCCCAAAAACTGACTGGGAGCCAAATGGGCTCGCAGACGACTGCCCAAAAGCTGTTAAATGAATTACCATTATCAATAATTTGTAGAAGCAGCCAGAAATAAAGAAACATACATGCCTCATGCATACTTACATCAAGAAAAATAAACAATACCAAATGATCAAGCAACTATAGTCCAAAATATGATCACTGAATGCATTAATATCCAATTTATCATAGAATACAAAAAAAAAAAAAAAAAAAANAAAAAAAAAAAAAAAAATGTGACAAAATTACAGTTATAACACCAACAAAACTGAATCAATGCTGATAGTCGGGCGCATCAACAGATCCAAATAATCAAGAGAAGCCTTATCTCATCACAAGCGTAATGATGAAAGGAACCCTGAAGACCTCAATACTTAAAGAATGCGAGAACCAAATATATAAAAGTAGGATAGAAAATGAACGTAACAAAAAACAAAAGAAAGATTGATTTCCGTGCTGAGGAGAGCAAGTGAAAAGCAATTAAAAACCCAGCCTTGGATTAATGCATTAGTTCATGCCTTCATGGTATATCTTAATATTAAGGCAGACAATAAAAAAGATAGGGAGGGGAAAGTCAAGTCAAGGAACATGCAATTAGCTTAATGAAAAACAAAGAAAGCAAAATAAACAAACAAACGTGCAGTATAGTAGATTAGGAGGTAAGACTCACGATTTGTTGAACCAAACATGATTAGACTTTCCAAAAGCAGTAGTCGCTTGATTCTACCGAACTGCAATCAGTGTTGAATACACGGCAATCAAACTTCATTGCTACTAGCTTTTCCTTTAGGGGGAAAAAAGTCATCAATAAGAGAAAGCACTTCCCAAATAGCAGTAAGCGTTACAATAATCACGTTGCACTATGCATACAAGAAAGAAAGAAAATTGGCGGTATCATGATAATATCATGGAGGCTTTCCGCCACATGGAGCAAACTAGAAATTTGTGACGCGATCAACCAGAATGGAGCTCATGTTAAGATATTGATGTGAAGACTACCATCATGTAATCACTTTATTACAGGCAATGTGCCTTCTAAGGACTTGTCCTCAGTGCCGGTCGTTGCAAACGATGACATTATAGGAAAAATTAAGCATAGAAAAATAAAAGAATGAGAAATTCCGTCAATCAAAAGAGCTTTAATAGGAAAAACCTTAAATTAAATTGAGAGAAACACGTACAATGGACGAGATAGATCTTCTTCGCACAACTTGAATCGTCGATTAGGGCAAAGGATAAAAATAGGGCCGGAAGCTATCTGTCGTCAAGCACTTCAGACAGAAAACGCATACCAATAGCGAAAGGCAGAAGGGTTCTGCCACTGCGTCTTTCGTGATTCAGGCACACTGACACAGAAGGGGAAGAGGTTCTTTTTATAAGCGCAGGGGTAACCGGGTAATGCCGCGTAGCGTTAAAATTCCGTCAGTCATTCTCAACAAAAAACAAAAATTAAAAAAAAGGAAATTTTGACCATATAATATGTTTTGGTCTCTATATTTTTAAATAAACATTTCGAAAAATAAACGAATTTGTTTATATTCTTAACACAGTCGAAAAAATAATAACTGTAATACTAACGTGGCAGCCACGTGGCCTGGACAATTTTTTTTATTCGTTCTCGTATTAATATTGCAATTAAAAACTAAAAGAAATAAATTAAGAAAAAAGTTGCAACCTGAAGCTTGAAGCAGTCTCCTTTGCGTCTATCATCTCCGTTCTCCATTCTTCAGGCCACATCTCTTTAAATCTGGAAAAGACAATTTGCCAAGAAAATGAACAGGATACCCATGTTGCAAAAATCATAACCTTTCTTCCTCCCAACAAATAATCCCCATTGCCCATCATCAAAGAGATCAAGAAAATTCAAAATTTTAACAGGAGCGGACGAAAATAGATACCCACCTAGAATCGGAGGAGAGAGATGAGAGAACGAGAAGAACTCGTAGAAATCTGAAAGCTTCAGCGTCGGATGAATGGGGGAGACCAAACACGACGCCATTTTGCGGGAACGAAAGAGGCTACATGAATCCCACGATTCACCCAAAATCACATTAACTCCTCTCCCTTTCGGCTATCCTCTAACGCACAGTGAAGAAAAGAACAAGGACTGTGACACTCAAGGGTCTCTCTTATGGAGACGGAGTGAAAAACAGTGGGGGAGGGGGGGGAAACGGAGCCAAAAATACTCACATGGACTGCGGCTTTTTTGTCACGTTGGTGCCATGATAAAATTATTGCCACATAATTAAGACATTAAGCTACGTGATTATTAAATTCACCGTCTTATAATTAAGTCAATTAAAATAATTTAAAAATTAAAAAACCCCCGATAAAAAAAATTATAAAAGCCTAAAACATATTTAAATCTGTATTTAAATATGATAATATACTTAATATTGATAATCACATATTTAACATAAAATAATCACGTATATCAATATTTAATACAATATTTTCTCGAACCATTGCATCATTTTCTAAAAATATAAAACTTAAGTAAAGTTTTATAGGTGTTAGTAGTATTATTCTTCTATTAAAATATTACATGTGTATTATTTTTTACACATCAGCAATAATATTATCTCTCCATTATTCCTTAAAATTTTATCTTCATAGACCTNTAATATTATCTCACCATTATTCCTTAAAATTTTATCTTCATAGACCTCAATTTCTCTCTCCTTGGCAACCCCTCATTCCCTCTGCAACAATCCCTCATGCATATCCACATCCAAATGCTCTGCTTCTTGGTCCCCTAATTCCTCATGCTCCTCTTCAACAGCCCCTCGTCCCTACCCCTACTCAAAACAATAACTTCCCTCATCCAACCAACTCATAAAAAGAAACACAAAACCAAAGTTTTATGTGTCTTCCGCTATGTGTTTCGCTTCTTTTCCATAATAACTGCCATGGCTTGCAAATTCCCCACAGTCCCAGTGGGAATCCCAAACAATCACCATCGGAGTGTTGCTAGTGCCACCAAGATCACCAGCACTTTGTTTGGATACTGCAAAGGGTGGGTTTCCCTTTCAATACAAGAGAACCCAATGTGTTTCCCATCCTAATAGTTGAACTAGCCATGCAAACCAATATGTTGTAAAAAGGGTTGAGCACATGGATGGTTAGAGTGGGAGTGAGGAATTGTTGCAGAAAGAGAGAATGACACCACCGGAGGTTGTTGGGGGAGAGAGAAATTGAGCCCAGGTAAAGATGATATTTTGAGAAATAATGAAGAGATAATGTGTAAAAAAAGAATACATATGTAACATTTTAATAGGAGGACAATACCAGTAATACCTATAGAACTTTATCTAAATATTATATGTATATTATTTTTTATACATAATATCTTCATTATTCTTCAAAATATCATTTTCACCTGGGCCCAATTTTTATCCCCCAACAACCTCCACTGGTGTTCTTCTCTCCCTTTACAACAATTCCTCACTCCCACTTTAACCATCCCTGCGCCCAACCCTTTCTGCAACATATTGGTTTGCATGACTAGTTCAACTACCAAGGATGGGAAACACATTGGGTTCTCTTGTATTGAAAGGGAAACCCACTCTTTGCAGTATCCAAACAAAGTGTCGGTGATCTTGGTGCCACCGGCAACACTCCGGTGGTGACCGTCTAGGATTCCAATTGGGAGGGTGGAGAATTTGCAAGTTGTGGTGGTTATTATGGAGAATGAGAAAAACATAGAGTAGAAGACACATAAAAACTTTGGTTTTGTGTTTCTTTTTCTAGGTTGGTTGGACGCGGGAAGTTGTTGTTGGGAGTGGAAGTGGAGGAGGAGGGGCTATTGAAGAGGAGCATGAGGAATTAGGGACCAATAAGCAGAGCATTCTGATATGGATATGTGTGAGGGATTGTTGCAGAGTGAATGAGGGTTTGCTAGGGGAGAGAGAAATTGGGGTCCATGAAGATGAAATTTTAAAAAAATAATAGAAAAATTATGTGGCGGCTAACGTGTAAAAAATAATACGCATATAATTTTTTAATAAAAAATCAACAATACCAGCACCGATGTCGTTTAAGGCAAAAAGAGGTACCATTTAGCCTTCCCATTCCCGAGCTCAATACGAACTACACCCCTCTCCCCTCTGACTCAGTCTCAACCCTCGCGCTCGTATCTTGTGTGTTCTCTCGATTCGGCACCTAACTCCGGCGCGACAGTAGCACCGATAAGAGCCAGCAGCGGTACGTTCTCAAAATTTCCCTCTGCGTGGTTTCAACGAAAACCCTAGGTTTAACTGGGTGATATCGGTGTTAGGGGTTTTAAATATCTCTTTGCTTTTGATTTCCACTCTTTGCATCTTACAATGACTGTCTGAGCAACGTTTTCCCATTCTTGAGTGGGGGCAATAGCTGCTGTACAATTTTTGAAGGCATCTTCCATTTCTGTTTCTTTCAAATTTATCGCATATTCAGTGAATCAGTTGAATCTTTTTGCTTATTGTGTGTGCTAATTGAACCCAACGCCACTGTAAGTTGTTACTGGTTGAACCCAGAACTTGAGTTGCAACCTTTTCATGGCGTGGAAGAATTGGGATAAATTAAATGTAGAATGAATTGGGATATACGGTTTATGAACTCCACTTTGCAGGGGCTTGAAATAAAAACTAATCCATAGGATAGGACCATAACGCCTTGTAAGCTTGTACGTGTGATTCGGGTGTGAAAGGGAGGGAGAGGGGAGAATATAATTTCATAATTGGGTCTCTGTTTAATTTATGAACTGGTTTTCGTTAATATGATGCGAGTCATCGACACTAAACTATAATTTTCCCTAAATTAAAGAGGTACCTTCGGACCAAAGTTTTTTCCTCTTTCTTTTTGACTATTTATCTGGGAAGGAGAAGAGTAAAATGAAAGATGCAGGAATCCTTGAAAGATTTTAGGTATCAACTTTCGAGAACCGCTTTGAATGACTAATTAAACTTTCACAAATCGAAGTGATACAAAAAAAACAAAAAATCTTTTAGGGAGGTAAGGTATTTTCATTGCATCTTTTAAGGAATAAAATAACTTTTTACTCGATAGAGAAAAATACATGAAAAAAATAAAAAAGAAACAACAAAAATACTAATATCTAAATAGTGTCATCAAAATATTGGAAAAAGCATTGGAAAAAAAGAAAAAAAAGCATTATTAAATGTATCTTAACCATTTGGTCCTAAAATTTACATTTAGGGATCAAATATAGGGGGTTTAAGGTCAGCTAAGGCTTTTCCCCATTACATTAGTTTTGTACTGCTGCCTATCTGGACCAATCAAGGGTAACGTAGTTCCAGGCTGCTGATTTAGGGTTGTAAAGCAATGGATTCGTTCTCAACTCCCTCGAGTGGATCGTCACCTCAATTTTCTGCGAAGGATTTCAAAGACCAGCTGAAGACCCAACTTGCCCAGGCATATGCTGAGGAATTCCTTGAGGTATCTCACTATTTTTCTCTTATACACCACTTGTATGAATTTCAATATATGATTTTTCTTGTTTAACCACCTGTGGTTTGCAATATCTGTGAGTTCTCTTGCTTTTATCTTTATTATAATTGCTGTTTATATGTTTGTTTATATTTTTTTTGTTTGAATTTCTTCGATTTTATATCTATTTTTAATAATTTATTGTGTACACATGCGGGTTTTACCATGGTTAATGTATTCAATTGAGTGTAGTCCTAGTTAATGCTTCTTGTGGATGCTGATACTATTTGTAGTCCAATCTTTTCAACATCAAACCTCTGCTTGGAAACAATGGCATATTTGGATCCTCAGTCTTGCTTTATGATCTCAAACATATTATAGCTCAATTAAAGAAGCATGGCATTTTATTGAATTTCTTGATATGTCTTTAGGTACTAAAAAGGAACCGTGAACGATTTTTAATTTGTCCCTTAGTGAAAATATTGAAGATAAAGAAGAGGGCGGGGGGGA
>QAOA01006931.1:2420063-2575512 GCA_003255065.1 Cercis canadensis
CCCACAGTTCTTACTCTGGTTTGATTATTATGGCAAAGTAGATGTAATGAGTGATCTTGGATGATTAGTGCTTTCAAGTTATTTGTGTTATAAAGTTATTAAAATAAAAATCCAAAGGTACAAGTGATTACCTCCATCTACTTAAGGTTTTGGCTTGTCCACGTATGAATTGTTTAGATAGTTACCTTTTTAGGTTGAATGGTGCATTATAAGAGGTAACGAGGGTACCTTTTTACGTTTTTGCTAGGGTGGGGCAATGCTGGCTAAGATTGTCATGAAAGAATATAGTGGATAATTGTGAACTACTTTGGACACTGATTTTATTTAGTTGACCATATTCTTTTTTCTTCCACTTATCTTACAATTGTTACTTATTGTGCAGACAGTGAAGGGGAGGGGGGTGGTTTCAAAGGTCAAATGTCTTAGATAGAAAAATTATCTATTTCTTGGGCGCAACTTTTTGGATTGTACAAAAAATGCCAAGGGGAGATTGTTATATTGAATGATTGTTTGTTCATTATGTGAAAATATATGTATGTTGTAGTACTAATAATTGATTATTTATGATCACGTCTTCTACATAAAAATATCATTGATGGAAAATATAAGATGCATATATATTTTGTATAAGTAATTGTAGTAAGTTTTTCCCACAGTTCTTACTCTGGTTTGATTATTATGGCAAAGTAGATGTAATGAGTGATCTTGGATGATTAGTGCTTTCAAGTTATTTGTGTTATAAAGTTATTAAAAAAAAAAAATCTAAAGGTACAAGTGATTACCTCCATTTACTTAAGGTTTTGGCTTGTCCACGTATGAATTGTTTAGATAGTTACCTTTTTAGGTTGAATGGTGCATTATAAGAGGTAACGAGGGTACCTTTTTACGTTTTTGCTAGGGCGGGGCAATGCTGGCTAAGATTGTCATTAAAGAATATAGTGGATAATTGTGAACTACTTTGGACACTGATTTTATTTGGTTGACCATATTCTTTTTTCTTCCACTTATCTTACAATTGTTACTTATTGTGCAGACAGTGAGGGGGAAGTGTTTTGAGAAGTGTTTAACAAAACCAGGATCAAGCCTAAGTGGGAGTGAAAGCAGTTGCATCTCTAGATGTGTAGACCGATATATCGAGGCCACAGGCATAGTTAGCAAAGCATTATTTAGTGCACCTCGATGAAATTCGAACAACCTTTGGAAATCTTAGGTTGCTCAATTTTTGAGAATCAACTACTTGGAATTGCAAAGTATGTGTTTTATGTTGCTATTTACATTCATGATTTTTATCTCCGTATTGAATGCCATGTAAACTTTCAATGTTATGAGGGATAGCCAGTTATTTTGACAATGAGCGTACTGGAGGCATTGGAATTTTCTAGCAAGTTTGTGCTAACAAGAATTCAAATTTGGTTTGATATGAAAATGGCAGAAGATAGTAAAAGAATTTGCGACCTAATCCTTGCTTTTTAAGGAAGGAAAAATAGCTTCAGCTAAGGTTTACTAAGCAATGTCTAAAATAATAGATCCTGCATTTCCCCCGAAATTTTCCGTTATTATGCATCTAATTGCAATATACTAGCTCACTAGAATTCCGAAAGGCTATGCCTTTTCTGAGCCTTTAGTTTGGTAGTAATCGAAGAATGAATTCTCAAACCACATGGAAAGAACACTGCTAGAAGATCTGCTTTAAAATCTAGCAATAGAAGACACTGTTGTGCTTCTGGATTTGCTGTTGTTTATTTTAGGAATATTATATATGCTTTTGAACGTTCTCTTGTCTGCGTTGTTGTTGGCTTGAATCTGATAAATGTATCTAAGCTGAGAAATTTAGTCATTTATTTATTGTGCCCCAATCTCCACAGATCATCATATCATGAAGGCAAAATGCGAGAATGATTTTTTTTTCTAGAATAAAACGTTTTTGTCATTAAATGACTTTCCCGGATGAGTTCCTTTTTCTTTTTTCGTTTTTCGTTTACACTTAGGTGGCTTTCAGTGCAGAATTTTTTTTTTTTTTTAATTTTCAAAAAATATCATTTTTGAGAATCTTATTCTCAAGAATATTATAATTTATATTTGGTTGACTGCAAATATTTTTAGGAATGTTAGATATTCATTCTTGAGAATTTTACATTTTCATGTTTGGTTCAAATGTTATTTTTTAAAAAAATACTCCCATCTAAATTTGGATGAAAAAAATAAATAAATTATTATCATATATCATTTTTATTGTGAGACTCATATATAACAAGTAATATGAAAGAAAAAAAAAATTATGCACAAAGTGGCAAAAATAAATAATAATAGATTCAAATGAGCTCAAAGTGGTAACTTTTGCAAATCTATCCCGACAAAATAACTTATGTGATTACTTACTACTTATTGCGTCTCTATCTAAATGGGTTGAGTTCTGCCTTTAATAATCAGACAACACCACATGCCATTGAGTGAGGAGTCCAAGTTTCTAATTACAAATGTATTGCACCCATCAAAGTTTTGTGAAGTACCATGTGTCCAACTTATGTTTCTGTTGACATTCGATACAATCAAATGAATTCTTGAAGAAGAAAACCAGACAAGTTCATGGCCTTGAAAATTGAAATTGAAATTCATGAGCACATAATGAACATCATAGAAACAATAGTGTTAAAGAAGATCAAATTTACAGACTTGTCATGATAAGCCAAATAGAAAAACTTCAGAAGATACGTTCTGCTTCCTTGATGATGAAAAAAAAAGAAGGGATACAATAACCAGTCTTGAATTTTACAATGTACTGAGGAAATTGAGTAGTCAGCGTTTCTCTGCAGGAACTATATATCTCTCCAGTTTTTCCAGCAGCAGGGTTGTCTTTCAGTCCATTTTGGCAGGGTCTTCTGATTCTTATTAAAGGCATTCAGGATTTTTCTCTGATTAAGATGGGTTAGAAGTATACACAGGTTTAACTTCATTCAATAGTTATCTACCAAAACACAAGCAACTGCGAGTATAAGCTTTGCTCCTCTCCACTCGGCAAGATAATTTCCATTAGGGAACCCTATTGATCAGGCAAGAACGTTGCTTTCCACTGCTCCTATCAAGAAAGATGACAGAAGAACGAGAAATTTTCTTCACATCTTCATATTGCAGTTGCCTTAACAAAAGTCAGATTCTGATGTGCATACAATATATTGGAAAAGAGCACAAATAAAATATATTGAAAAAAAAAAGCCCAAAAAGTTTTTAATATAGTGATGATCAATGGCAAAAAGAATAATCATGTCAATTTTTCTTGGATCATTGTATTAAAGGGGCGTCAATTCAGATAGTAGAAACACGAATTATTAATAACTGAAAAACACCAAAGAGTTAGTAAAGAATATTAGAAAGACACTATAAAAGAAGAAGCTTGATAGTCATATTAAGACTCAATTCATCAATGCCAACAACATAGTCAATTTAATAAACATATGACTTTATCAAAATTTCTCAACTAACAGTCCAATGACTTTAACCCAGAAGAAACAAGCATTTGTTACCATTCATACAAATGCAATTGGAAATAAAGTATCTCACCTTCTTTGATCACTTATAGCATACCACTGACAATCATTTCATGTAAAAGCTTCTTTGCCTTATCATTCTTATTTTTCTCTAGAGGAGCTCGAATAATTGTTTTGAAAGATACCAACCATTATCTTCCATATATGAAGGTAAGGGCATTGCTTCATCATGCAAGTCCTCTTTCCAAAACCCATCACATCATAGTCAACTATAGGTATAGCTCTTAATGCAGAACCGTAAATAAACACAGAGGAGTTTATACAAGAATGTTTTGAAGACCTACCATCAACCACAGCACATCAATCATAATCAACTATAGATATCACTTATTTTCTTTTCCTTTTCCTTTTTCTTTTTCTTGGCCACCAATTATAGGCGTCAGATTTAGAAACATGCATCTCATGAAAAGCAAAAGATGTTAAGCTGTTGGTTGTTATTCACGATTGATATGCCATCTGCAATTGATCTTCCAAAAGATTACCATATAATCATCGTTTTTAGAGTTCAAACGACAGAAAAACCTAGAAATATGTTTAAAAAAAAAAAAAGATAAAAAGAAGGAAAAAGGAAGGGGGCTAACTCTGTCATTGTTTCAGGCAACTTTAATTTCATGAAAAACATCAGATATTTCTTTAAGAATTATGCATAGGTTCGTTTGTCTGCATGTTATTTATCCCCACCACCCCCACCATTAAATGTGGGTAGTCCCTGACGATGCCTGAGCTTGAGGTCGGGCACAACCACCGAGGTCGGGTTGAGGTCGGGGGCGATATCGCTTCTGCCTGTCGGGCGACCGGGTTGCCTGAAAACAAAAGCTACCGGGCCGGGTTAAGTTTACCGGGCTCCGAAGATTAAGTCAGATCGGTTTCGTACGAGAGGTTGGATCATAACTGTCAGTAAATGGGATTTTTTCCGTCCCCTCCTTGTGTTGGGTCAGGGACTATTTATAATGGATGGAAAGCATGTGCTGGCGGGTCAGGCGAAAAGCGAGACCCGTTTCGCTCTTTGGGCCTTTCGGGTTACAACCTTATTTGGGTTCTACAGCACGTGGGCCTATTTTTTAGGGCCACCACACTTGCCCCAAAAAAGGAAGTCCGAGACTCTTATGTTCTCGGATTTGAAAAAGAAAAAATGGCGCCAAACTGAAATATTTCATTTTAAGTGATTGGTTACCTTGGTGCCATCTGGCAAGGCAGGGATGGGACGGTAGGTAATTACTTCAGAGGCTGCAGGGTGTGGGTCTCGAGGTGAGTAATGACGATACAGGAGGCGGCGCTGCCGTTTTGCGGGCTACGATGCGTCGTTATACCCGACCGTTGGATGAAATTAATCTGATCCGTTAGATGGAGAAAGTAGAATGGTATAAATATGGTTGGCTTATGTGTTGTTGCATTTTTCGCGAACAAGTTACAGAAGCTGTGCTGAGCAGAAAGAACGATCGCATTCTCGCCAACGCTCTTTCGAGGAGTCTATTTCTCTCGAGCTTGCTATATCACAGGTAGCGTTACCTCTTCTTCTTGAGATGACTTCTTCTGGTGAGATGTCCGCTTCTTCTTCTGGTTCTTTGAGCGAGGGACTCCCTGAGAGGGTCTCTGTTCCGTTATTTGTTCACCAACGGGTTAGGGAGGTTAAACCGTCGATTAGGGCTAAGCATACCAAAGCTTTATGGGATAGCCATGTAAATATAAACACAGACTACCATGATTTCGACCTAAAGCCCTGCCCGAGGAACGCTCCTGTTTGTGAGAATTGTCCGAGAGACGATTTTTTTACCTTTAACGCCGCCTTTCTCGACCGAGCTGGGGCTGAGCTTCCACTCACGGACTTCGAAATGGAGTTCCTACGAGTTGTGAATGCGGCCCCTACTCAGATCCATACAAACGGGTGGGGTTTCCTTAGGGCCTTTCAAGCCATGTGTAACATTTTGTTTGTAGATGTCCGGGTCGACGTGTTTTTTCATTTTTTCACTTTAAAACACATCAGGGAGACCGATCAAGAGTATGTTTACATGGCGAGCCGGCCTCGACTGTCGCTAATGAAGGCAGTCGAGGATTCGGCTAAAGGGTGGAAAGACCAATTTTTCCGGGTAACCATACCGACCTGGGATGGGATCCCCAGGCCGGACAAGGCATTCTTCCTCTACGAGGATGGAACTCCCCGATTCCCTTTGCGCTGGAATCAGTATCTTAACAAGCAACATGCTCGGGCTATGGGCGAGTATGACAGGGAGGCTCGTCGGATCATTGGGATCATAGCCGAGTACACATGCGAAAAGTCAAACCTCGTTCAGCTGAGGGCGAGAGATTTGATTGGTCGGTAAATAGCTTTATTGTTTTATGTTGGTTGTCTGTTGTATAAAAAATGATTGACCAAAAAATGTTTGTTTGTGACTGTCTCTCAGAGGAGAAGGTCAGTAAAGCGGAGATGGTGCGACTCTCAAAACTCGCCAAGTACCGGACCCGAGAGCAACCTGAAGCATCGGCGGCGACTTCCGAACAGCGAACGGAGCAGGTTGAAGACCCGGCAATGGTCACTGTAGCTGAACCAGTGACAATTGTCGCAGTTGAGCACCCTGGGGCAACTGAGCACACCGGGGAAGGGGAAAAGGCTGATGAGCAAGAAGCTGTGCCTGAGGGGAATAGGGAAAAACGCCCTATTCCTTCTGACCGCCCAACCGACCTACAGGAGAAGGGAAAAGGGACCAAGAAACATAAGGCCCATCGTGAGCATAGCAGGCACGAGGGTTCCTCTCACCGGGCTGCATGCGGGACCACAGCTGAGGTCAGGGGTCTCAAACTCTTCTCTGCTGATTTGGCGACTGGAGACCCCAACCACGCCAGTTGCTCATATTGGAATACCCGGCTTCCTCTCCAGGAAAGGGTGGATTCCATCCTGACAAAGGTGGATACCGACCGACTAGCGAAAGCGCCGGTGGACATGCTGTTGTCATACATGCTGTCGACTGCTGCCAGGGAGCTAGCTATCGTCCGAAGCTTGCAGAAGAGGATGGGCAGTCAGGATGTGGCAAAGAGGGCGCAAGAGGCGGAGGCGGAGGCCAGGTTGCAAGCTCGGGAGGCGCAGAAATCACTTGAGGAGGCCAGGGCTGAAGCGAAACAACTTCGTGATGAGCGGGAGTTGATTCTGGCCGCAAAAGATGAAGCCGAAGCTGAGGCTCGAAAACTTCGTGGCGATGTAAAGGAGCTCGAGATTCGCCATGAAGTGGGCACGAAGGTGCTGGAGGAGGCTCATGCCCGGGCCTGCGAAGTTCGCGATACTCTACAGGAAGTGCGAGTGCAGATGCGCCGGCGGGTTGAGAGAGCTCGCGAGTCAAAGAGCAGGATGAGAAAAAGAGCTGAGGAGAAATTGGAAAGGAACTTTGCTCTTGCCCTGGAGCAAGGTTTCTTTAACGCTATAGAGCAAGCTCGGCTGCAGTTCCCCAACCTCCGGACTGAAGAGATGGACTGCTTTAAAATTGTGCCGGGGGGGGGGGCAACTAGTGCATGATGATGACAGCAGCGAGACCCCGGCGGGCGTGAATGAGGATGCAGAGGTCCGGGTGTCTGACTCCGAGGGGGACTACGACTCGGCGACGGAAGAAGAAATGTATGGTCCCCCTGCTGTGGGGAGTCCCCCTGTAGAATAGGATAGATCCTCCCTGTAACAGACTTATGTAAAAGATGTAAATTTTGCCAATATATACAAAGTGATTTTTGCGTGGATACAACAATGGTTTTTAATGTTTTAGATCGGGTTTAGATTAATAACTGTGTTATAAGAAAATAAGAATCTGCGGATGCTAAGTGGAGAAACCATGTTGTTTCAGTGTGTGATTGGCGCATGCTTGGGGGTTTTGCGGAGCAATTTAAGTCGGCCCCCCGTTTTATTTTTGTTTGCAAGAGAGTCGGGCAACAGTACTTCGTAATCGAATAAGGTTTGCACTCGCGTGGGAGGTTACAAACGAGAAGTGAGAAAACACGGTATGAGGGACCGGTTAAGGTTTGCACTCGCGATGGAGGTTGCAAACAAAACAAGCTCGGCATGTGTGACCGGCTAAGGTTTGCACTTGCGATGAAGGTTGCAAACAAAGTAAAAAAGCTCGGTATGTGTGACCGGCTAAGGTTTGCACTTGCGATGAAGGTTGCAAACAAAGTAAACAAACTCGATAAACAAAGTAAAAGACTCTATTGTTCATAGATTCTTAGATTAGTTACATTCCAGGTTCTGGGGATGGGAACACCATGTGTAGCTGCTAGTTTGTAAGCGCCTTTGCCAAGGACTTCCTGGATCACATATGGTCCCTCCCAATTTGGCGCCAATTTACCCTCAGTGAGGTGTCTCCGGGTAATGTCGGCTCTACGAAGAACCAGGTCGCCTTGTTGAAAAGCCCGAGGTCGGACTTTAGCATTGTAGTGCCGGGAGAGCCTTTGTTTATAGGCCAACATGGTCACTCGTGCTTTCTCTCGATCCTCATCCAATAATTCAAGATTGGTGTTCATGGAGGCGTGGTTTTGATGGGCATCGAAGAACGCGCTCCGCCAGCTTGGTTCTCCGATTTCGACAGGTATCATAGCTTCCGCGCCATATGTGAGTTTAAAAGGAGTTTCCCGGGAAGAAGTTTGCGGGGTTGTCCGGTAGGACCACAACACCCAAGGAAGTTCCTCTATCCACCGACCCTTGGTGTGGTCTAAGCGCTTCTTCAAACCATCGAGAATGATCCGATTTGCTGCTTCCACTTGCCCGTTTGCTTGCGGATGCTCAACCGATGTATAGTTTAACCGGATGCGTAGTTCCGCACAATATGCTCGGAACCCGGCATCTGTGAACTGGGTCCCATTATCAGTGGTTATGGTATGCGGGATGCCGAACCTGCAAATAATAAAGGATTGGAGAAACTTTTTAGCATTTTTTGCAGTTATGGTGGCTAAAGGTTCAGCCTCAACCCATTTTGAAAAGTAATCTATAGCAACGATAAGAAATCGTTTCTGCCCAGGGGCCCTGGGGAAGGGGCCAAGCAGGTCCAAACCCCACCGGCAAAAGGGCCAGGGTTCGACCGTCGTGAAAAGGTCGGATGCGGGCGCGATGTGAATGTGGGCAAATTTTTGACACTTGTCGCATTTTTTCAGCAGATTGGTTGCGTCTGCTTTCAAGGTCGGCCAGTAGTAGCCAGATCGGAGAGCTTTGGATGCCAGAGAACGGGCACCTATATGATGTCCACATACGCCCAAGTGAATCTCACGTAAGACGTATAGTGATTGCTCGGGAGTCAAGCACTTGAGGAGTGGGGTACTGTACCCACGTTTGTATAGGGTGCCCCCTTCAAGACAATAATTACAGGCCGTTCTTTGCAGCTTCCTTGCCTGGACCTTTTCGGACGGAAGCTCTCCAGTTTGCAGGTAGTGGATAATTGGAGTCATCCATGATGATGCGTCTAGGTCAATGCTAGCCACCACGTCGGGAGAGATACTCGGACGCAAAATTGTCTCCTGAATGACCGTTTGGTTATGGCCAGGTCGCTTACTGCTGGCTAACTTAGAGAGGATGTCGGCCCGAGTGTTTTCCATTCTTGGAACATGGTTGATTAGAAATGCTTGGAAACGAGAGATATAAGTGTTAGCAGTGGCCAAGTATCTGGTCATTAAAGGATCCTTTGCTTGGAAATTGCCCTTAATCTGACTTGTGACCAGCTGTGAGTCCGTTTGGACTTGAATAGTTTCAGCGCCCAGCTCAAGAGCTAGACGCAAACCAGCTATTAATGCCTCATATTCCGCTTGGTTGTTTGATACTGGGAAATCGAAACGTAAGGATTGCTCAAAAATGACTTCCTCTGGCCCTTCGAGGACTATGCCAGCACCTCCTCCTTTTAAATTCGAAGACCCGTCCACGGACAGTGTCCACTGAGGGGGAACTGCCCCGCCGAGGTCGCCCGTGCGGGTCATTTCGACAATAAAGTCGGCAAGGGCTTGGGCCTTGATGGCCCCCCGCGGTTCGTACTTTAACGAATGTTCCGAAAGTTCAACCGACCAACCCAACATGCGCCCGGCAAGGTCGGGTTTTTGAAGAATCTGCCGAATGGGCTGGTTGGTCCGGACAGTGATTAAGTGATTTTGAAAGTATGGGCGCAAGCGCCTGGCGGAAAGGAGGAGAGCGTAAGCAATTTTTTCGATTTTGCGGTACTTAAGCTCGGATGCCTGGAGGGCGTGGCTAGTATAGTACACCGGGTATTGTACTTTATCTTGCTCCCTGACGAGAGCCGAGCTTACGGCATGCTCACTGCAGGCCAGATATAGGAAAAGGGTTTCACCCTGGCGGGGTTGGGAGAGAATAGGAGGTGAGGCCAGATAGTTTTTTAAGTGATCGAACGCGTGCTGACACTCGTCGGTCCATTGGAAATTTTTAAGTTGTTTGAGAGTTTTAAAAAAAGGAAGTGCCTTGTCTGCGGATTTTGACATAAATCGGGATAGGGCTGCAACTCGCCCGGTCAGCCTTTGAACATCCCTCACTGTTTTGGGGGGTGCCATATTTATGATGGCTTGACACTTGTCGGGATTTGCTTCTATGCCCCGATGGGTTAACATGAAACCCAGAAATTTCCCGGCTCCAACCCCGAAGGCACATTTGGAAGGATTCAACTTCAGACGGTGCTTTCTGAGTTCGGCGAACGTTTCTGCTAAGTCGGCAAGGTGTTCGAGATCAGAATTAGATTTGACGAGCATATCATCGACGTAGATCTCGACGTTTTTCCCTATCTATTTTTTGAGTATTTTGTCGACCAGCCGCTGGTAAGTGGCCCCGGCATTTTTCAGCCCAAAAGGCATCACCTTATAACAGTAGATAGCGTGCTCGGTGATGAAGGCTGTTTTTTCCTCGTCGTCGGAGTGCATCCTGATTTGATTATATCCGGAATAGGCATCCATGAAACTCAGGAGTTTGTATCCGGAGGCGCTATCAACTAACTTGTCGATACTTGGCAGGGGATACGGATCTTTGGGGCAGACTTTATTTAGGTCGGAGTAGTCCACGCACATACGCCATTTCCCATTAGGTTTTTTAACCATAACCACGTTGGATAACCAGGTTGCATAGGGTATTTCTCGGATGAAGCCAGCGTGGAGCAACTTCTGGACCTCTTCATCAATGGCCTTTTGTTTTTCGGGACCGACCATCCTTTTCTTCTGAGACACCGGCTTAGCGCCTACATTTATGGCGAGTTTATGCGAAATGAAGTTAGGGTCAATACCTGACATATCGGCTGGGGTCCAGGCGAATAGGTTGGCATTGGCCGTCAGAAGTTCTCTCATCAGTTCAAGTTGGTCAGGAGGCATGCCCAATCCGATTTGGACTGTATGCTCGCTCGTCTTGCCGATTTGGAATGTTGAAAGACCACCTTCTGGCGTTGGCCTGAGCCCGGGCTTGGATTCCCTGCTGTCGAGCTCCTTCAAAGGAACTTGATGATCTGGTTTTGGTTTTTCCGGAGAATGGCATTTTGACGATTTTGAGTAATCGATGGCCAAACTAGTGTTATAGCATGTTCTGCCGAGTAACTGATCTCCTCGGGCTTGCCCGACCCTTCCAGATATAGTTGGAAATTTTAAGAGAAGGTGCTTTGTCGAGACAATAGCATCGATTTTATTAAGGAAAGGCCGTCCTAGGATAGCATTATATGCTGAGGGGCAATCGATGATTAAGAACCTGACCTTTGCGCTGGCGAGGTCGGGGTGTTCCCCTATGGTTGCTAAGAGAGTAATGGTGCCTCTCACCTTGACGTGGATTCCGGAAAAACCAACCAAGGTTCCGGGATAGTGATCAAGGTCAGAGGAAGGGATTCCTAACTGCTCGAAAGCATGGTTAAAAAGGACGTCAGCAGAACTCCCTTGGTCGATGAGAACCTTCTGAACTTCATAATTTGCCATGAAACAGGAGATTACCACTGGGTCATCATGTTCTTGGTCGATTGTGCCGTAGTCCACGTCGGAGAATGAAATAACTGCGGTATTTCGACCTTTCGAGGCTGTGTTGGCATGAAAGATCTCTTTCTTATGCCTTTCCGCGGCCCTTTTATGCCGCTTTCTTGAAGATCGGGACACGCCTCTGCCTGCGAATCCCCCCGCGATGGTGTGTATGGTTCCTGCGGCGGTTCGTCGCGGATCACCTCTTGTTGAATGTGGGCTTCGTGTAGGAGATCGGCTCTGGCGCCTCTTTGAGCTGAGGTTGGGGTGTCTCGGAGGGGACCTCCGAGCCGTGATCGCTTTGCTTGATGGCCGGGGACTCGGGAGAGGTAAGTCTGCTCTGAACTTCTGCAGGTACCCTCTTCGCAAAAGGTCTTCAATAAGGTTTCGCAGGTGTCGGCAGTCGTCAGTGTCGTGTCCCCTGCCTTGGTGGAAAGCGCAATATTTTTCTTTATCGGAGCCCACATCTCCTTTGGGCTGAGGGAGACTCGCGAGTTTGGTTTGGCATATTTCTTCCAGAACTCGAGTCCTCGATTGATTTAAGGGAGTAAAGGCTTCAAAACGCGGTCGAAGGGGAGATCTGTCCTGACGAGCGAGTTTGCGATCGTCCGGAGGCTTTCTTTCCTTGGTTCTGCTTTTCTCCGACTGACCCAAGACCTCTTCTAAATTTATGTGTTTAGCTGTCAACGTGAGCAGCTCGGGGAGGTTATTGGGGGGATAAAGTGTGAGGTTCTCGTGTAATCGACCTGGTCGGAGACCCGCCTGTATGGCGTGCATGGCCACGGAATCTGTCAGGTTGCGGACTTGCAAAGAAAGCTTAGTGTAACGGTTCATGTAGTCTTTTAAAGACTCGGTTTCTTCCTGTTTTAAGGTGGCCAAAATTGCCGAGGACCGCTGATGTGTTATACTAGTAGAGAAGCGAGCCTGAAGGAGGTCGGACAGTTGATCGAAGTTCGATATGCTGTTCGACGGGAGGTTGGAGAACCACTGGAGCGCCGCTCGGCGCAATGTAGTTGGGAAAGCGCGACACATGATTTCGTCTCAACTGCCCGCCAGCAGCATGATGGAATTGTAGTTTTCCAAATGCTCCCTGGGGTCCGTTAGACCGTCGAAGGGTTCGAGCTGGGGTTGTTTATATGTGGGTGGTATTGGGTAGTCCACTATATTTTGGGAAAAGGGGTTGCGCCCCATTCTCTTGACTTTCTCCGGCGCGAATAAAGGGGTCTGAAAGGAGCCACTACTATGAGCATGCAAGTGCGAGGAAATAGCCGGACTACCCAAATGGCTACTCGGGGTATCCGCCATAAAGCGGGACCCGCTGATCGCGGCTTCAGGAGAAGGTTGGTAAAGTGAGCGCCCTGAGGACTCAACTTGATGCGTATTAGCGGTTTTCTTAAATTCCGCCAGCTCGGCTCTGTCAGCGAGGCGTTCTGCTTTGAGGTCTTGTAGGCGGAGAGTATTCCCAACTTGCGCAGGATCTCCGAAATGCCCAGAAGGAGTATCCCTAGGGAAGACTCCCGAGACAGACCCCAAATGGGCCTCTGGTTGGATTCTACGAGGTGACGTCCTTGTGTTCGGAGGTGGGGGAGGTGGTTCTCTAACCGGAGTGAGGACACCCTCTTTGACAGAGGGTACGATTAATGGGGTAGGTACGTCATCCATACTAAACTCAGGATCAGCCAAAGAGATTTGTAGGTGTTTTTAAGGAAAAAAAAAAAAAAAGGAATTCCTTCCCACAGACGGCGCCAAATGACGATGCCTGAGCTTGAGGTCGGGCACAACCACCGAGGTCGGGTTGAGGTCGGGGGCGATATCGCTTCTGCCTGTCGGGCGACCGGGTTGCTGAAAACAAAAGCTACCGGGCCGGGTTAAGTTTACCGGGCTCCGAAGATTAAGTCAGATTGGTTTCGTACGAGAGGTTGGATCATAACTGTCAGTAAATGGGATTTTTTCCGTCCCCTCCTTGTGTTGGGTCAGGGACTATTTATAATGGATGGAAAGCATGTGCTGGCGGGTCAGGCGAAAAGCGAGACCCGTTTCGCTCTTTGGGCCTTTCGGGTTACAACCTTATTTGGGTTCTACAGCACGTGGGCCTATTTTTTAAGGCCACCACAGTCCCTAACTTGGCCTTCAATTGCAAAATCTCCAGAATCAGATTTCCCCACACATCTTGTGTTGCTGACATGCTGTGTGGTGAGTGCCATGATCAAGCAACATATTGAGGCATAGAAGGCCATTTATACATCGTCGTCTTCCTCCGTCTTTTCTCCAGTATATAAAGTTTGTCAATCTAAGCTAATTCATATTTTAATGCTATCAAAAACCTCAGTTGATTAATGAATGACAATTGTCTAAAATGGATCGGCCAAAAAGGATTAGAAAGCATTCACATAGGTACTTGGAAAACGGAGTGATTGAACTCAAAGGGAAGCGAGAGGCGGCGGTCGGATGTGAGAAATGGAAGCAGATGTCGCCTAAGAAGGCAATGGTCCTTCTTCTCCTGCGCCGTTGTCGTTGTGGAGAGGCAAATGACAAAAGCCTTAGCATTTTCTTAAAAAAGTGGCGACATGGTGGATCGACGAGTGAGAAAGGAGACAGAGAACTGATACGTTTATAAAAATTTAAAAGGAAGATGATTAAAAATAAAATATAATCCAGTGTTTGGTGTTCTGATAGGGGATAGGTTAAATCATCTAGCATTCCTACCACTTTATGGAACAATTTCACACTGTATAACAATTATTTCTTCTTCTCACCAGGTTGAAAGAACACCTTCCAGTAATACGATCTCTTCAAACTCGATATCTAATTTGCAGCCAAAAGAAGAAGAAGCAAAGTTCATGATGTTAAAATTTCATGAGGTATATCAGATTGGTGTCCCCCATGCCTTGCATTAAGAGCGACTGCTGAACCATTGAAAATTAATTGCACTCTGCAGAATTGCATGGCACACAAGACAGAAAGTCCTTTCTTTGGAACATATATAGCATCAAATGAATATCAACAATGTTACTTTACTACATATACTTCGCAATTTTTCGTGGGGTCTGATTGAATTTGCATCATTTAAAAAATAATAATAGGTATGTGTAATTAAAATAGAACCTATAGTACTAAGAAATGATAATAGTGATAGTGTAACATTACTAAATAAAGCATTCATTGAATAATTTTATTTCAAGTTAATCCACTCTTCTTGATTTATTTGTAGACAATGAAAGTTCTTAAAATTTTTGAAAACTCAAAATAAAAATGAAGGATAAATAATAAAAAGGAAAAATAAACAGATAATTAATTTAAATATAATCATAAATTTACATGAAGAGTTACATGTTAAATGTTGAAAAAGTTGGTCTTATTTGCAGTTAAAACACTCTCTTAATCCCCAGTTTTATAAAAAAAAAAAAATATATATATATATATATATACTTTTTATTAAATAAATTAAACTAACTTTTTTAGATGAGATATAGAAAACCAGTTTTACTGTACTCGTTTTTATTAGACAAAACACTTGTGTTACTTGGCTCTTCACCTCGTATAACGAATCGGGGGATAAACTCCCATGATATTTATCATTTTCCTAGTAAAACATATCTTGTATGATCTTGCACAATGATGACTACTAACAGAATTACGCCTAATCTAGGCAGCAAGGATCGTATTACACAAGTTCTTTCTTTTTGGGTTCAAGAACAGGAGGATCAACTTCAATTCCCATATTCGCTGCAGTACCAGCAATAATTCTCATTGCGGATTCGATGCTGGAGCAATTCAAATCAGGCAGCTTTTCAGCGGCAATCGTACGCAATTGGTCAATTGTGATCTTTCCTACTTTTTCCAACTTGGGGTCTTTAGAACCCTTTTCCACCCCTACATAGCCAATCAATATCATTAGACAATGTAAAAATTGAATTTATAAGTCACAATGAAAGAAAAGCTCAGATCATTATGTCCTACTACCTAATTATTGACATTTCATCTATACAGACATCCATAATATAACGAGAAGGCACTAACAATTTCCCAGAACACTACTTGGTTCACGGAATCATGTTAAACAAAGCCAAGACCAAATTCTTTAGTATACATGCCAAGGCCCAAAAATCTTAAACAAACCAGTTCTTGTTTAAATTTTAGCTGACCTAATAAAAACAATTGGATATTAAATTTCAATCTAAATGGCAGTTAAATCAATTTATGCTTTTGAACCCTCAGGTTTAGATCCAAAAGTATTACTCTCTTTTTAATTTTCAAATTTTGCAGTCTATTCCAATTAATAGCAAGTATTGCATCAACTGACATATGCTTATGTGATAAATTGCTGGCATGGCAGCATCTTATCATCTGGTTGTGGTTATATTACCTTTCACTAGAAACCAAGGTTCAGTGGTCCTTAATCACAGACAAGGAGTAAAATTTCGGTCAAATATGCTAATGACTTAGTATGCATTTGTGAACAAGAGTCTAATTTGAATCACATGAGCAGAGGATCTTAATGGCTATAATATGATTGGTGCTCTGACCATCTCCAGTCACAGAATGGAAGGAGACTCGTACAAATCAAATTCATGCTTGTCATCCTAATCTTATGGCATATAGGTTAAAACAAAATTCTGAATCCCAATGATAGAGACAAACAAGTTATCAGTTAATATTACATACGCCTAATGTTTGATTGGGCACATGTCAAGCCCTGCTTTTTCATTATCTTCTAACAGGACTAAAAAACTCAAGGTCCGTTTGCTACATTTGCTGTATCTATCCGTTCAAGATGCTCAGAGAGCTGGTTGACCAGGAGATATGCAACTTACACAATTCAAACATCAAGAGAAGGAACTCATGAGCATGAGTGGTTATCTGGACCACTACTGGTGGAAGTTAGGAATGTATACAATATGAGCTTTTACCTTACTTGGGTTTTCCACTTAAGGAAAACTGAAGCTAGCTTTTGCCTTACTTTAAAGATATTACAGAAACTGAAGCACATAGAAGCGATATTGTGATTTAGTTGCAGGAAAGATAGTTGCGTTTATCAGTTTATGTAGTTGTCAGGGCTGGCGTTTGGATATGTGGTTCCGCCACTACATAATAAAATGGCTAAAAATGGTTTTGCAAATAGTGGGTCGTTTGAGCGGTAGCAGTTTAGGTTGGATAGTTTGTGCTAGGGCTCAGACCTGGAAGAGGACTCTGTAGTTGTAGTTGGTAAACGAAGATGAAAGTTAAGTTTTACATTGAGCGAAATTTATCATGATGGTTGATCTCAATGGATTAAGGAACTTGGCAGGTCCTTTGTAGAATCCACTAATGGAGATGACTACCAGGTTGATGGTGGTGAGACTTTTCTATGAAAGGTAAGTTGCATGTAGTCATCTACGACCAAAGAGGACAAGCAATTAATTGAGCACATAGTAGTTAATCCATATGGTATCTTCAAGAAAGGATCTAGTCTGACTTCAAATAGTGTTTTTACCAATGGAGGAGTTGTGCAGCCTACCTTTGAGCAGAAGCACTAAACTTTATGGCAATGAAAGATGAAACCAATAGAGACTTAAGAAGGAATAGTTTGACCAATATGGGTCATGCAATGTTCAAACACAATAAAGAATTTCAAAGCTGTGGCATATAATATTCCAAATCACCACCACGTAAAAAGCCAGGGCATCATAATGATTCCTAACATAGACAGATACATCTACATAACTACTCTTCCCTTTGTGAGAAGAGATTGCGTCTGTAGACAACTAAGCCGTGTCAAGAACTAATTCAACCTAAAAACTTAAGCTGATAGGTGAAGACCCATAAATAGATTTATATCTAACACGCCCCAACACACTAAAAGCCCTTTGGGCTTGAAGCGTAGACAAAGCACAGACTCATTTATACCATGTGCTGAAATTTCAATTTACTTGAGAAAGTGGGGGCAAAAGGATTCGATCTCCTGACCGTTTGGTCAAAGAGGCTCTGATACCATGTCAAGAACTAATTCAACCTAAAAGTTTAAGCTAATAGGTGAAGGCCCATGAATAGATTTATATCTAACAAGCCGTTAAATAATTTGACGAAAGTGACCCCTTCATTCCCATAAATTCTTTTGTGTGTCAAGCGCTGAGAAGAACTATTCATCAATAACGAAGTATACTACCAACCCCTAGGATAACATAACATCAAACAGCTTCTAGGCATTGCTCAACAACATACCTGCTGCCTTAAGGAGAAGAACAGAAGCAGGCGGGGTCTTCAATATGAAAGTAAAGCTTTTATCCTGAAATAATATAACATAATCCATGAAGAAGTAAGAAAGCAAAAGATATCGAAAGACATTCTACTTGGAGAAAAATCAAAGGCGAGAGAGCAAAAAACACACATCGTAGACCGTAATTTCCACAGGAATGACATAACCGGCCTTGTCGGCGGTCCTGGCATTGTAATCCTTACAGAAAGCCATAATATTGACACCCTTGGAACCAAGTGCAGGCCCGACTGGAGGAGCAGGTGTAGCCTTCCCAGCCTCAAGAGCCAGCTTTATAAGTCCAACCACTGCACCAGAGAGAAGGTCAAAGTACTGTTCACTATTACAAAAAAAAAATTTAGGTGAATTATGCTAGGAAATTCAGTCATACCTTTCTTTGCTTTTCCACCAGGTTTAGGAGGAGCCATTGCAGTAACAGTGAGACGCCTTGGAAGTGGAGATACAGTTGGGAGAGGGTGTTTGCTGGTAAGGAACTGGAGGGAGATGTTACTGGCGGAATTTGAAGAAAGTTTGGTCGATGAGGAGAATAAGGACGAAGAAGAATAACAAAATGAAGGAAGACGCTGTTGACAGGTGAAGAGAGTTGACGCCATTGAAACTTTGACAGAGACGAATTGTTGATACTCCCCACCAGAGCCAAACAAGATATGGAAGATTGGATAAAGGCCGTATCCCATCACCTCCCGGGGCATGGCCGGTTAAAATCCGACAATTATTTATTTATTTCTTTATTTTGGGCCAACCCGACTATTGTCTCGCACGAGTTGCAATTACAACAGTCAAAATTGGACTTCGCCAACGGGCCAGGTTTGGGTTTAAAAGTGAGACCTGGTTTAATATATCTAAGCTTTCAAATTGAGGCTTTTTGACATAAATATTACATTATACAAAAATATTTATCTAAATATAACAAGTTTTAAAATATTTACACAAATATTACATTTTTTAAAATTTTAAAAATTAAAAAAAAAAAAATCAGACACGTGGGACCCACCAAATACGCCGTGGGCCTTACGACGTGTCCTAGAAGACCTATACTTGGTTTAAAATGTAACCCTCAAAAATCAAAATTAGATGAAGCCTAGTTGAACTCACCCACCCTATGTACATGAGTTTCCTTCTTAAACGTGAGAACCTCCTTTCCACATGGCAAATCAGAACCACAAAAACTATATTTATCAATATAACATACATCTTGCACACGTCAAACCACCTGCAGAAGCAACAGACGGATTTGGCCTATTGGGACACGCCGTGAGGCCCACGGCATGTTCGGTGGGTCTCACGTGTCCGAAAATCTTTTTTTTTTAATTTTTAAATTTTTAAAAAATGCAATATTTGTGTAAATACTTTGAAACTTGTTATATTTAGGTAAATACTTTTGTACAATGTAATATTTATGTCAAAAGGCCTTCAAATTGATTTAAGGTTTAATTATTCTTTAAGTCGAGCAAAAGTCTAAATAAGTCTTTATAGTTTATTTTTAACTAAATTGGTCCTTAAACTTTTAAAGTGGTCTAATTAAATTTTTACTATTAGTCTTAAGCCCCGTTTGGATAGCATAGTTTACAGTTTATTAGAGCTTCTCTATTAGTATAAGTATTTTTATATAAAAAAATAGTGTTTAGATAAGTTTATATAAATAACTTATTAACCTCAAAATTAATTTTTAGATTATTTTATTAAACTATTTTTTTAGGCTTTTTAGGAAAGTTTCATGTTAAAGCCAATTTGAATGATGACCGACAAGCTGTTTTGCAAAATTATGAGAAAATTATATTCTCATTATAATTAGAAATTATATAGAAACTAACATTTCATCTCCCCCACCTTCAACACTCTTCATATTTCCCTAAGACCATATATCTTTTCTGTATATCCCAGTGTCTTCCATTAACGTTACATCTATGGCTTCTCCATCTCCATTTGTAGTTTCTACCGCACCTAGCAGGTAAGGCTTTATACAGATTTTAGTTTCATTTGTTTTCACTTTCATCTCTGTTTCTCCTTTTTTTTTTCTTCCGTACTTTTTCTTTCATACCCATCTTTTTTGCCATGTTTCTCCATCTCCATTTGTTTTTGTAGATTTTAGTTTTATTTGCTTTCATTTTCATCTCTATTTCAGCTTTTTTTTTTTTTTTTTTTTGCACTTTTTCTTTCATATCCATCATTTCTATTTTCTACTCTGTTTCTCCATCTCTGCCGCACTTTGTTTTAAGATCTGTCCATGGTTTCTGTTATAATTCATTCACTATTTGTGATAAATGCGATAAATGATAGGTATTAATGTTTATTATATTTGAATATTAAATTTCTTTGCTCTGTCAAAAGAAACTTCACAATCAGTGTAAAAATCATACTAGTTCGCTTGAATGTGGTGTACATTAGGATATTTATGTCAAAAGAAAGTGAAAATATGTGAGCTAATAATGTCTTTAAGGGTATAAGAGTTGTTGGACTATTAGAACTACTTCTGAGGCTCACCCATTATTAAAGAAATTATGCTTTAATACTTCATTGCATAGAAAATCGCACATGAATATGTTAACTAAAATAAACATGAGATAGAAAATTTTAGTATGAAATAAATTGTGAATGATTAGTAGCAAATAATTGTATACTTATAAATTATAAGTATGTAACACAAGAAACATGTATCAACTGGAGACAAGGAGAGAAAAAAGTATATGTTGTGGCACACTCTTAATTTTATAATAATGTAGTGTGTGGATTTGTTCTATGTTATTTTGTTTTCACAATTGTTGTGGTTGTTAGTTTATGGAGAGTGATATATAGTAGTGTGGTGTATGTGAAAGTGATAGATAAAATAGTAAAAAATGAGTAAAATGATGTTGAAATAGTTGCAAGGTAATATTTAGATTAGAAGTTGATGCTGAATAATTTTTTGAACTATTCCCTCATTTTTTAGTAGTAGAACATCTCTTGACACTAAATTTTCTTAATGATTATGGGACTTGAGCACCTGAGGCATACTAATATTTCTTTTGTAAGTAAGTACCTGAGTAATGTTCTATGTCCTCTTGATAGAGGTGAGGGAAAGCCTCTCAAAAAGGAATATATCTACACGTGTATCTTAGATACCTGAAAATCTCTGGTTGTATATCTTCTGCTGATGAGATTATTATTGAATTTATACATGACTTATAAACATGTATGAGGATTGATTTTGATGTTGACATTTAAAGCAATAAATGAATAGATTGACAGTTTATACACTTTCACAATATTGCTCAAATATCAATAACTGAGTTTTGATTGGTATGCTCATATTCAACTATGTCAATTAATTTTAAAATATGTTTTAGATAGTTTAATATTTTGTTGATGTTTGCTTCAATTTATTAATTAGAGCTTTCTTTCACAATCTTGTTTAACTATACAAACAAAAAATATGTTTGAATCATACAGTGAGAAACTTGGTTAGAGTATAATTCTCAGCTATCTTATGTTTCAATATATATAGATATATTTTATTTTTTGATACTTGTAAGCATTAGTCATAATTTTATCCCTTTTTAAATTATTATAATTTTAACATAATGATATAGCTCTTAATATTATGTAATATTAGGTGTTATTAGGTGAAATATGTACACATTCAATGCTGATATCTTGATTAAAGTTGACATTTCATGTGAAAAAATTGCAAAGTGTGTTGCATATAGTTGACCACTAGTGAGTGAGTTTATCTCGGCGGTTACCAAACTTAAATATATTAGATTGACTACAAAATATGTGCAACTTGTAGTAGCTTAGATGACTATAATTGTCTTTCATATCTTGAACATTAATATATTAAAAAATTGTAATATGATTGTTTTATGTACTTCTAAAACTATGTCTATTTAATAGTATGTCCTCTTAAGATAAATTAATCAAATAAATCTAACTGATAAACCAGATGTCAAGTTGCTAACAAGATTGATAGACTAAAACTTCAGTTATCAAAATTTTTTCAACAACCTATATATTAATATAGAACTAAAATCCTTGCAGTGGCCAACACACACACGGGTAGAATCAAATAGCCTACAATTGCAATACATATACTTATGTGCAACACGTCATCAGAAATTGATATAGTCTGTTATCATGAGAGAGAAATGGGTATGGGAAGGGAAATGAAGATATATTAAACTTATGTGTTTGCTCATTTAGTGTCAGGTTACAAATGGTGGTCATTCCTTAAACAAGAGTCACCCACCCCTCAATTCAATTAACTTAGACTCGTCTTTTATTGGCCTAATTTCTTTTGTAATGTTCCTTATGGGAAATGCATACCATTTGTGGACGATTATTTTAATTTGTATGGCTTTTAGTTTCAAACGTACAACATATGTGTCTAATACATTGTATAGGGTAAAAAATATGGGTGATAATGAAAGGTGACAAGGAGCTTGTTGGTACTCTTTGAGGTTTTGATGTCTATGTTAACATGGTACTTGAAGATGTTAGTGAATAGTAAGACATTCACTCATTTTTACTATGATTTTATACATGTTTTGATATCATTTGTTCTGGTGTTCTATTATTGAATTTTGTATGTGATTGGATATATCTAAATAAAAACTGTAGTTGTTTGGTGGCACTAAAAGGAATAGATAATGAAGGTTTCAATTTCAAGCTTTATTATAATGTATTGGGATTTAGGCAACATGAAACTTTTAGGTGTGATACATCTAGAATTGCTAAATACTCTTAAATCTGAAATTTAAAAATATTATAATAGAATTCAATTTGTGACTTCTTTAAAATATGAAATTAGATCTGAAGTAATATTATATCCTATTTTAGTTTTAAATATCATCTATTCTCAACCTTTCCATCTTGGGAATTGTTTCGAATTTAGAAATATATAAGTATTTTAGAATGTTGGAAGTTATTGCATATAGCTGATTGAAAAGTTTATTAGTTTTTTTTTTTTTTCCTTTTGTTCTTTTAACATTTTGTTTCTTTAAGTTTTGCTAAGGAGCTAATTATTTATATTTACTTATTTATTTATATTGACTTGTTTATTTATATGTATTAGAATGACTCCAAAAACTCATCCTAAGCAAATTGATGGGAGTGAAAAAATTAGTGACAGTGAAAAAAAGATTAAAGGTTGATTAGAATGAGAAAAACATTGCTGTATTAATAAAAATATGTGATAAGGAGTTATATGCTGGAAATAGACATCACACATATTTTAATAAAGTGGGTTGGACAAACTTAAAGAAAAAGTTTCTTAAGACTACATGATTGTCTTATAAATACAAGCAATTAAAAAATAAATGAAAAATGAGTGGGAGTTGTTGGTAAAACTTATTGAAAAGAAGATGGATATTGATTGGGATCTTGTTAAAAAGATAGTTAAAGCATATAATGTTTAATGGGAAGATAAGATTTAAGTATGTGAAAGTTGATAATAAATTTTTCATATGTTAATTTTAAATTATAATTATAGAGTCTTTTAATTAAGTTTTAACCTTTTCACATGCAATTTTTGATGTAGAGAAATTTAAGGAGAAGGGTCCAAAATACTTAAATGAAATGAAAATTCTTTTTAAGGATATTGTAGTTACTGGTTGTAGAACTAAGACATTGTCTCAAGATCCAATTGAAATAGAAGAAGGTGATAGAAACGAAGAAAGTGATAGAAATGAGAGAAGAAATATAAATGTACCTATTGAGCAAAATGTTGACATTTAATATTTAGGTGATGAAGAGGGAGTGCAAGAGGGGTCCAATGAAGAAGGTCTGAATAACTTGAATATTGAACCATAGTCTTCTAGGGGTCAAAAAGAAAAAAAGAAAAATAGGTGAAAAGAGTGAAAAAAGATCCGGGGCTGCTCAACTTTCAACTTAACTGAAGCGTATGATTGATGACTTTGAGACATAAAATGGTATTCTCGTCAAAATAATAAACATGGTATATCAACTTGTCTAGTTATGCTTAAGAAATTGTCAGGGCTAAAGATTGGTAGCGAATTATTATTTATAGATACAAGATTAATGAGAAAGAGATCAAATATGGATATTTTTATGGGATTAGAAGATTTTACTCTCCAACTTGGTTGGTTGAAGACTCATAACATGATAGATATGTCTCACATTTAAGATTTTTTTTTTTATTATGATTATGTATTTATTGGCTTGTTTTAATTTGATTTGTAATTTGTACGGTGCAACTAATATTACAATGCATATTACATTTTTTTTTTTATGGATAAGTATGTTATTATTTGAAAATTAATTACTTTTTATTCTGATTATTTATATAACATGATGTATTATAGTTTAAATGAAAGTTTTTCATATAAATATTATGACAAGATATAATAAGTAGAAGATGCTAGTAGTGACAATGACTTGTATTGTCAACTACTTTTCAAAGTATATTGTGAAGAGTTCACATAGAATTTTCAAGTTAATTGGGCATAAATGAGTATCAGAGATTATAAATAGACATCATATTCGTTGTTATGAACAATTTAAAATGAAAAAATATATATTTCTCCAATTATGCAATATTTTACAAAGTAATTACAATCTTAAGCCAACAAGACATTGAAATTTAAGAACAAGTGAAATTATTTTTATACATGTTAGAACAACTAAGCTCAATTCGTAACTCAGAGGAAATGTTCCAGTATTTAGGGGAGACTATCTCTAGACAATTCCATCGAGTCTTAAATGTCATTTACAACATCGCTAAAGATATAATTAAGTCTATTAATCCACACTTTAGAGACACTCCTGTTGAGATTATAAATGATAACTAATATTTTTCATATTTTAAGAATTATATTGGTATCATAGATGACACTCATATACGTGTTATTGTTATGCCAAATTTGTAAATTTTTTACACTTGTAGAAAATGTACTACAACTACAAATGTAATGAGTGTTAATATGTGTTTCACATTTGTATGGGCATGTTAAGAGGGGTCTGCACATGATACTAAATTTTTCAATAAGACTGTTTGCAGACCTAACTTGTGTTTCCCGCTTCCTTTTGAAGGTTAGTGATTTTTAGACATAACTATTTGAATTCCTTAAAATATGTTATATATTAGTTGTTTATTTAATTTCAAATTTTTGTTTGTAGGTAAATACTACTTGGTTGATTATGGTTATCCTAGTTTCATGAGTTTCTTAGGTCCCTATAAGAGATAAAGATATAATCTCCCAGACTTCAGATTAGGGCTAAGGGTAAGAAGAAGAGCTGAAGTGTTTAACTATTATCACTCTAGTTTTCGATACACAATTGAACGCTCTTTTAGGTGTTGCAAAGCAAGATGAAAAATATTGGGTGCTATGCTTTCATTCTCATTGGAGACACAAGTTAAAATCATAGTTGTTTGCATAACTTTACACAACTTTATTAAAAAACATGATACAAATGATGCATAATTTGAAGCATTTAATAAGAATTTTGAGTTTGCTGATAAAGAAATTATGAATGAAGTAGGGCCTAATAATGTTATATGGGAGGAACCAAATGAAGGCTCTTCTTCAATTATGTATCTAAATACTAAATAGTTTAATTTAAAAGGAGCTTATAGTATAAAAGTTTTTCACATAAGACATTCTTATATAAACGCTTCTTAAATAAGCTATTTACTCAAACGGGGCCTTAGTGATCCTTACAATTATGCTTTAAGATGATACAATTATTGCATTTGAGGTACTTGATAAAATAAGCAGAACAATAAGGCAAACAACTATTTATGTAATTGTTTAAAAGAATCTGACAAAAATACATATAACTCGTTATTCATTTGAAGTAAAACACGTACATATGACATTTTAAATTTAAACCTATCAAACTAAAAAAATTATTAAAATTTAAAAATAATCAAAATCAATCAAGTCTAAATAGAAAAATCGCAAACAAGATAAGTGGTATTAAGAAATTAAGCATTAATTTTTTTATCATACTAGAGCGTGTGTCAAGTAACTCTTTATTTTACTAAAATTAATTTTAAATACAAAAAAAATTAGTGGTAGTTTTAAGTAATAAAATTATAAAATTAATTTTAAATGGTAGATCTAGGCACTTTCACCAAATTAATGTACTTTGCAAACTTATTTNAAAGTGCCGTAGATCTAAATATAATAAATTATTTTCAAACCTAATTTTACCAATAATTAGTTTTGTCTATAGTCTATTCTATAACAATCAAAATTGTGTGTTTTTTTTATATACATTTAGTGATTTTCTTTTTACAATATAGCATAATGTTTTGGAGAAAGAGAAGAAAGTATAGGTGAAAATAAAATTATTTATATTAACCAGTTACAGAAAGATTTAGATGGAGTTAAACTCAAATACCAATTCCATTATTTTGTAAAAATTGAGAGATTAAAAAGTTTTCTTTTAACATAGGGAGCTAAAATATGTAATATAAAAAATAAAGTAACCAGGACCAGGACAGGCCCTACGATAATCCGAGCAACACGTCTAGCTACCGCTTATCTCATAATCCTTATCCGTATGTATACCTCCAACATATTTTGTCGCCATCTTCAACCTATGTTTTTCTCTGTTTGCAGAACCCATATCTAAATCTCATCGTTTCCTTATTATAATTTTATTCCCCCCATCTTCACTGAAACCCTCTGCTTCTAAGTTTGGTGGAGATTGGTTATATGGTTTATCTTTATCTGCCTCCCTCTTTTTTCCTTCAGCCCCTCGCATAATCGCTGTGCTTTCACGCCCACCATTTCGATTGAAGCGGGGGTTATTATTTTCGTTTTCTTTTTCTTCCTTTTTCTTTTCCCCAGATATCCGGGACTCCTTGTTCTTTCGTCGCTAATACTATCTGTTCTATCATCTTATGGCTTTGCTTTCGGCTTTATTGGGAATTTTGGAAAGACCTACAGTAGTCGATATATTAGGCGAGCTCGTGATGTTAATAGCTCCACTCTGGATTGCGGTTCTCGTTGGAGTTTTGGTCGGTTGGGCGTGGAAGCCCAAATGGGCCAACTTGGGCAGAGACATTCTAGAAAGCATGGAGCCAAAGGACACTTCTGCTGCATCTACCTCGTCGTCCACGTGCTTCGCTTCGATTCCAAGTTTAATTTCGTTGAAGTTTCAGTTGCCCAGTTGCATTCCATGGGGTCCCAATTCTAGGGTCCAAAAGGAGTCTGCTTTTTCCGACTGCAGGTTTACCATTTCTTTAGCTTCTCTATAATGCTCTCAGATTTACTGTTACTGGCGATTATTTCATTCGGTGCGATGGAGATTAATCCATCCTAATCGTTCAGTTCTACATGCCAGTTCTTCACAGATGGAAAAAGATAAATCTCCTCTATTGACTGAACATGATTTAGAGCATTTATGCAAGCTGGTTGAGGAAAAAGATGGGGGTCCTGCTTGGATACAGATGATGGATCGTTCTACTTCAACCATGAGCTATCAAGCTTGGCGGAGGGATCCAGAGGTAGCCTTCCCTTAATGGATTGTTCTAGTTTGCATCTCAGTGGGTTTGACCCGTTGTTTTGCCGATGGTGTTTGTGAACTGCGTATGTCGCTCTATTTGTTTTGGCAATTCATATGATTGATTGAATCTAACTCTGTTACTTTTGTTAGACTGGACCTCCTCAGTACCGCAGCAGAACTGTGTTTGAAGATGCAACTCCTGAGTTGGTAAGGGATTTATTTTGGGATGATGATTTCCGATTGAAGTGGGATGACATGCTTCTATATGCTACAACAATAGAAGAGTGTCCTATTACCGGAACAATGATAGTACACTGGGTGCGCAAGGTTAAGAGACAACTTCCTTTTATCTTTTGATGTTTGAATTGCCTTTATTGCATTGCCTGATATCTTACAATTATTGCATGTTACAGTTTCCATTCTTTTGTAGTGATAGAGAATATGTGATAGGTCGTCGAATTTGGGAAGCGGGACATACTTACTACTGTGTAACAAGGGTATGCAGATGCTTCTAACTTCCTTGCCTTCTTTTTTACCCCCTTTCAATTTCGCCTTTCAGTCTCGCAGAAGGAGAAAGTTATCAATTTTTTTGCATATCTTTTCTTTAGTTTAAAGGAACCAGCTATCTCATATAATGCTGATCCCTCTGGACACGTGAAGAGAACTACCTCACCTAGATTTCATAAACTTGGGACTCTGCTTATGCTTATGCTGTTGTTCTCGTGGGGGAAAATAATGACAAAGTGAGAATAATTTGCATGCTAAAAAGATGTAGAAATATACCGACTCAATTAACATACAATATAACAAGATAAACGGTATGGATTGACTTATCGCTGGTCGTTTGACCTGTAAATCAAGAAGAAAAATTAGATATAGAGGAGTGAAAGAATATGATAATCTATATCGGTGCAGTGCTAGACTGAGGCGTTGGCTACTTCGCTCTCCTGGTGTATGATTATAGGTGCATTGCCTCCATGATACAACAGCTACACACACACATTCCATACAGATAAAAGGTTGTATATATAAAGTTGGAATATGTCAGTTGAGATGCCTTATTTAAGCTCTTTAATCCGTGCCGTTGTTTGGCCATATAATCACCATTGAACATGTAAAACTGAAGGCTACAATACTGGCTATTTAAACAGAATAAGATTGTTAGCGAATCCAAGAACATAAGGCCTTGTGGCCATTTCTTCCATATATGGGTTAGTCGTAAGAGATGACTTGGGCATCTCAATATTCATTTATTTCTATTTCATGAAATTTAAATATATTTTTATTTTATAAAAATATTCCAACATATGCTACTATTGTAAATTTAAAAGGGGTCTAGGTTGGGTCAATTGGACAACTAGAGCACCTAAACAACTTGAGTGTATAATGTTTCAACTGGCATATTTTCTGGTGAAGTCTTAGATAGATATTTCTTGTCTCTGAAGAGTTTAAAAAGTTAGTTTTTGCTATCTTCCTTTAAATCTTTGTTAGTTTTTTCATCAATGATGTTATGATGAAAGACATAAATGTTACATCAGTATCAGATTTGCTGTCCGAACATTGTTTAATGGTCTTATAGGACTTGAGTTTGTTGCAGTTTTGAACTGACCTTATTGGATTTCAAAAAGCAATTTCCAGTTTCAGTGAAGACCTGATAGATAGTTATGTGTTTTCTCATTCTTCCTTGAAATTATATCTGGATGTGTCTAATTTGTGATTATAACTGGTGGCATATTTTTCAGGGTGTACCTTGTTCCACTGTGCCAAGACACAACAAACCTAAACGAGTTGATCTATACTATTCAAGCTGGTGCATCCGTGCAGGTAACAAGCTTTTTAGATCCTATTTCTTGAAATTCAATTCATTTGATAAGCATTGCATGTGAACACTTAGAGAAAACAAGAATTTGTTGTTTATGGAATTATTAATGTTATGTACATGTTATTGAGATCCTCACCTTTTTAAAATACAAGTTTTAAGCCAAACTAGTAAGGCTGAAAATAATTTTGAAACAACTTTAAATATCAGGTAGTAAATCTTTAAAAAGTTGCATAATTGATTGTCAAAAATCTGGGTGGATGAAATTATGTTTGTTCCACCTATTATAAAAAATGATTTTAAAAATAAGCATATGATTATAGAGAAGGTTACCATTGTGTATGTTGAAATATAGCTTGTAGTAGTCCATTTGTTTTGTCAATTTTCATTCTTTTTTGTTTTTTTTTTTTTTTTTTGGGTTGGGTTGGGGTGGGGGGCGCTCACTTTTTGTTGGAACAGAACGCCTAGCCCATGGATTTTTCTTTTTTGTTGGTTAAACATTAAATAACATACAAAAGTTTTGGAAGTTTTATATGGAAAGATTCTCTTGTCTTGTGAAGCAAGGACAGTCAACTCAGACAGATCCTTGACATCCACATCCAAGCTTTGGTATTTGATACAAGTTACCTGTTATCTTTGTCATTGTAAACAAATTATTTTCTTCTTAAATTTGGAGTATAGCTGGAACTCAATAGAAGTGGTTTGGTTTCTCGGAAGTGATAGAACTGGACAAAAAATCTATCTATCCTTCTCAGAGGAGGATTTATAGACTGGAATGCCAAACAGCTTTAAGTTCTTGTTACTCTCTGCTATATTTTTAAGGCAATAATAACTAATATGTGCATCTGTTGGATATGGATCAGTTGAATCAAGGAAAGATGGCCAACTGACCGCATGTGAAGTGTTATTGTTTCATCATGAAGATATGGGTATACCCTGGGAAATTGCTAAGCTTGGAGTTCGTCAGGGTATGTGGGGAGCTGTTAAGAAGATTGAGCCTGGACTACGAACATATCAGAAAGAGAGGGCTTCTGGTTTCCCATTGTCACGTTGTGCTTGCGTAGCTAAGATCAACACTAAAGTAAGTGCAGACTATCTGAGGTGTTTGGAAAGGACAACTAGTGATTTGTTGGAGATTGAAAATCAGGATTCCTCTGGCAAACCAATTGGGAGGAACATACCTAAGCTTCTAGTTGTTGGTGGAGCTATTGCCCTTGCCTGCACTCTTGATCGGGGACTTTTGACTAAGGCAGTTATTTTTGGAGTAGCCCGGAGGTTTGCTAAAGTTGGAAGGAGGTTGTGATCCATGTTGCTCTTTGGAATCTAAAGTAATACTGGCATTAGAATTATGATGGATCTACCCAGTTGTTACCTTGAAGAAATTGCTCATTCTGGATGCAGTTGGTAGCTTTGTCTCAGAGGATAGTGATTATTTTGTCTCCATTTGTTTAAGCTACGAGCAGCTTTTAACTGGAAACAGAGATCGTATCTGTTAGTTGAATATCTCATTAAAGGATCTCATGCTGCAGGAATAACGCGAGTCTTCAGGTTTTTCCTGGATTTACCTTTTCTTTTGTTTCTTTCTTTTAACATTCAACAATGGACTAAAATATGATAGCAGTGAAAACTTCTCAGTTCTCAGCAGAATGCAAGAACCAACTTGGCTTTTTGAAAGTTTTCCTAACAGATACAGTTTGAAAGGGTTCCAACTTTTAAGTACCCTACTTACATGCAAATTGAAATAAAACCACCAAAACATAAAGCTCCAATCCAAAGCAATAGGTCCATAACTAATCAACTAAATAATTAAGCGTTAAGCATCAGGGGTTTAATTTGAGGATTGTAATTGTCGCACAGCAACAGCAATTCGTAGGGCCCCCTCTCACTCTTATACAGATAGATGGGTAACTTAGCCGAAGTGAGAACAAAGGGAGGCAGAGAGCAGAGGGACTGGGGGAGAAATAAAGGGAAAATATACTTATCGCGGGTGTGGCTTCCCTTCCAGGGTCAACGATTTAACATCAACTCACCCATCCACCATTGCCATATCGCCGAGGATCAGATGTGAGAATGAGCGGCAAAGTGGTTAGGGGTAAAGATGGAGGTGGGGTGTGGGAATGGAAAATATAACTGCACTTTTTTTCTTCTTTTTTTTTTCATTTAGCTAAATTTTTTAGTTGGGGATATGAGCTATAATTTCGATTTTAAATTTTCTGAGAGCAGTTATGTTGTGTGTGAAATACAATTACATTTAGTTATTATTATTAACGAGATTAAGGTACTTCAATACCTTGGTTCAGTTTGATTTTTTTTCAGGTTTATATTTCCTAAAAATGATTAACTGAACCGGAGTATTCGATTTTATACAAATAGAAGCCATAAGGCCCATAACCCTCTTTGATTTGGTTCAGTTTACTTTACCCCACGCAACTTACATTCCTTATTCCACGAGTGTATATTGGCGGAGAAATTGGGTTTGCATATAAACCATTAAATTAACCAACCATATGCTGCTCCAAATTCTTGAATCAAGTTTCCTAGTTGTAAAGGTAAAAGCCGTAAAGGTACTCCCGCAGAGTCGCAGACAGTTGGGTTTGGGAAATGGCGATCATGTCATGTGTTGGAGAATAGTTCCTTGGGCCCCACCCCGCCCCGCACTCCGAGTGTCCGTTGTCACAATTAACATGCTCACCAAAAGTTCGGCATCGCAAGTGTCCAACTGTCAATTACCTTGCAGCCGCGGTAGACAAACACTTTGGATGTGTAAAAATTTTGAATTATATTTAAAAAGGTTTATAAATAATGTTGAATTTAATTTAAAATGAAATAAATTTAATTATATTTTTTATAATATAGAAGAGCAATACTTTAAAAGTTTGGGAAAAAGATTTACATGAACTAGATTCCGTGACTCTTAATTCGCCTCATGTTTAAGACATGAACTATGCTGATCTAAATTTAACTGTATGGTTAACGAAGCTAACCATAAAATTTTTTTAAGAAAAAAAAAATATCTGTTCTTTGCGTCCGCTTTTGTATTTTACCGAACCGAATGCGAATAATTTCTTTCTTTATCTATTTTTTTTATTTCTTTTGCTAAAATACTGTCTCTGTCTCAGGCATAACATAGATTAAGTAGCGTTTTTTTTTTTTTTTTTTTTTTTTTTTTTTTTNTCCTTTTTCTTTCTCTTTCAATCTGCGCGGTGTGTGTACACTGAGTCACTGAGTGAGAGACCCAGCGATAGGCGGAGAGCACTGCAATTCCCGTACTCTTTCTTTCTGTCTCTCTTGATTGTCCTGATTGCAGACGGAACCTCTAAAGAGACAGAGTGAGAGAAAATTGATTGATAACTTAATTAATTTTATAAAGAGCCATGGATTTTGCTAGATTCCGGCGGTGCTGCTCTTGTAGGTTACTTGTTGCTTTCACTATTACAGGTAATGCTGCAATTGCTATTGCTATTGATAGGAGTAGGAAATTAGTTAATTTCTTAGACTGACTGACTACTGACTATGTTTGGTGTAAGAGTAGGACTTGTGTATGCTGAAATGGTTGCCTCAATTGGAATCAACTACGGCCAAATAGCCAACAATCTACCTTCCCCGGAGAACGTGGTGCCCCTTCTCAAATCCATCGGCGCCACAAAGGTGAAGCTCTACGACGCCGATCCCCGCGTGCTTCGTGCATTCGCCAATACCGGAGTAGAATTTATGGTTGGCCTCGGAAACGAGTACCTCTCTAAGATGCAAGATCCTAACAAAGCCCAAGCCTGGATTAAATCAAACGTCCAACCATACTTGCCCGCAACCAAGATCACCTGCATCTTCGTTGGAAATGAAATCCTAACCTTCGACGACACTTCTCTCACCGATAACCTTCTTCCGGCGATGCAGAGTGTGCACACGGCGCTCGTCAATTTGGGCCTTGACAAGCAGGTTGCCGTGACCACTACCCACTCCTTAGCCGTTCTGGAAACCTCTTATCCACCCTCAGCAGGAGCATTTCGTCCTGATCTCACACCTTGTCTAAAACCCATTCTCAACTTTCACTCAAAAACTGGATCCCCTTTCCTCATCAACGCTTACCCTTACTTCGCCTACAAGGCCAATCCCAAACAGGTTTCCCTCGACTTTGTACTATTCCAGCCCAACCAAGGACTCGTCGATCCTTCCACCAATCTCCACTACGATAACATGTTATTCGCCCAGATCGACGCCGTCTACTATGCCCTTGCTTCCTTGGGTTACAACAAATTACCTGTTCACATTTCCGAGACTGGTTGGCCCTCCAAGGGAGACCAAGACGAAGCCGGTGCCACCCCCGACAATGCCAAGAAATACAACGGCAATTTAATCAAGCTCATCTCTCAGAATAGAGGGACACCGATGAGGCCCACCTCCGATTTGAATATTTACGTTTTTGCTCTCTTCAACGAGAACATGAAGCCCGGACCAACTTCGGAGAGGAATTACGGCCTTTTTAAACCCGACCGGACTCCTGCTTATCCACTACCCTTGACTGCAACCGACGCCCTTAAAAACACCACTGTCGCCGGATCCACACCGACTTCCGGCGCACCGCCATTGCCGCCGACTTCTTCCACCGGTTACTTGTCCATTTCCTCTGCCAGTGGCAAGGTTAGTCCTTTCTCTTTTTCTTTTTTCGGTATTTTTTTTTTTCCATTTTCACATCTCCTTAAAAAAAAAATTAAGAAAGGAAAGAAAATCAAATCATTGATGATTTCTAAATTACTAGTTGAAATTGGATCATTATAGAAATAATTCTGAACGCTGCTGCGTCTATCCACAATATTAAAAATAATAAGTAAAAGTTTTGATAAATATAACACAACTCACATTAATAATGTTTGTACTCTATGGATATTAGAGGAATTAGGAAAATATGAGCCACACACAAAAATTTTATATGTTCAAATAAATTAAAGTTGTGTTAATCATATTAATAAAATATAATATAAAATTTTAAAAAATTATATTTTAATTAAAAAAATTAGTTTTATTTATCTATAATTAAAAAAAATCATTTATATGTGACAGCTAAGGTGCGGATTTTAGGCATAGTGTTCCTAACTCCCATATAAATTTTTTTTCTTTTTTAATAAGAACTCCCATATCAATTGATTGATATTTCATGGATAGAAACTTGAAACTTGGAAATTGTTGATAAGATAGCCTTTCCGAGATTCTGTCCATCGGCTGATTGAACCAAATATCTTATTTTTTAAATTTATTTACCTAAATACCATATTTTTAAATTTTGTTTATGTAAATACTTTATTTTTTATATTTTATTATTTTTAAAAAAGGGTGATATTAGTGGCGTCACTCATCCTTTATCCTTTCTTTCTTTCTTCTTTTTTCTATCGCTCATTTTGTTTTCCTCTCTTCTTCATTAACACAACTTCTTCCTCTTCTTCATCAACGCCCAAGTACATTTCATCTTCTGTTATTCACTTCCTCTCTTCTTCTCTTGTTGTGAAAAGCTGAAAAAATTGATACTTGGTGTCACGTTTTATGTGACTACATTGGCGTCACCCTTTCAAAAATGCTTTTTAAAAAACAATAAAATAATAATATAAAATTTTTACGTAAATAAATTTAAAAGTAAAATGTTTATATAAATAATTTTTAAAAACAAGGTATTGGGGTGAATTAGCCTCTGTCCACCCATCCCATATGATGTAATTCATAACTGATGAGACATAGCCCTTTGGTTTGATGAAATGGTCGGGTTCTCTCTTGAGGATACATATTTGTATGATGTTTTTCGTTTTTGTTTTATGTATTTTTTTTTTGGTACACGTGGTGACAACCTCTAAAAAATGAAACCAAATGAGACACCTCGCACTGTAGCTTCATTACTATTACTTTGACCCCGATTTGGTGAAAATATTAGAGAAATAATATTTTATATTAATGGTGTAAGAAAGTTAAATGCATAAAAGATGCATTTAGTGTGTTTAATTCAGAGTTAGTTAAATTTATATTATTATGTGTATAAGTATAAAAAGAATATGTGCTTCACATAAAATATATATATATATATATATATATATGTGTGTGTGTGCTAATAGTTCTGCGGANAATACTGTTCAAAACAAAAAAAAATTAAATTTGACGACTGCTTTTTAAAATTTCTGCAAAACTAATAATTGTTTACTTATTTGTTATTGCTGCTATTCTTAATATTAGGTTTTGTTTGGTTTCTTTCAGGAGAGCTACTGTTTGCTTGGGTCTTCATCCTTTCTGCTGCCCTTGTTGATAAAGCTGGTCTTTTCCAAGTTCTGAGAATGCTTCTCCATTTTTCAGTGTATAATCCAGAAGGAAAAGCCATAAGTAAAGGCAGATTGAGAGTTGGGGAAAGGTAAAAAGGACAACAGAAGCTAAGGTGTTTTTCTTTTCTTTTTCTTTGCTTGTACGCTAGTGTTGTATTCGTTTCTTGTCACAAGGCGCATATCAATCGTCAAAATCGTTCACATTTGAAAATTTGAAATTCCTAGTTAGCAGTTACACCCGGATGCAATTGGCCCCTATATGGCTTGCCTTGAGAATATAAATATGAAACTGATTGCGCCGGATTCCTTTTTCAGTTTTGTTGGGTGGCTCTTGCCAGTTGGCTGAAACTTAATCTTTTTCATCTCTTTTTCTTTTGTGTCTGCAGGGAGGATGCTTATAAACAATGTCTTTATCATTTCGGCGTGTCGAAGATATCTTCAACCAAAGAAAGGAGTCTTAGTCCGCCAATTTATTTTTTACAGAGATAGACATGACTTGATTTTCATCTTTTAGATCTTCTCTTTTTTCATAATGAAACATGCTGACATTTGTGTCATTCAGTCCCTAAAACGCCTTCTCACACACACTATCCTTTGAGGAGAGAATTTTTTTTATGTGCTTCCAAAGTGAACCTCGAGATAGAAAAAAAAAAGTTTATTCTGTGTGTTCTAGAACTTAAAAAATAAAATTAGAAAGACATTTACTCTTTCAGTAGGCATGTTATTTTGTGCAAAAAGAATTAAAATATTTTTTGGTGTTATGTATTGTTTTATTTATATATGTGATTTATTTTTTTATACATGTAATTATCTTTTATATATATATGTAGTTATTTTATTTATATTAAAATATAATAATCCCATAAATAAATAAAATAACTACAGCACCAAAAATATTTGAGTCACTTTTAATGTATGATAAACACCTAATTAAAAATTTAATTATTTTAGCATTTTATTATCTTTTATTCTAAATTTTAAAACTATAAAATCTTTTTCTCAAAAAAAAAAGTGTCAAGTAATTTTTAGTGCTAAAATTACGGATAGTTGAATCATTACTTGGCACTAATATATTTAATGGAGTAAGAGAGATATTCTTACTCGTGGAGTAGTTAAAAAAATTTCCTCTTTTCTTTTCTAGAAAGTCTTCTTGTACAACATGAGATAGTATATAAAATTTAAGTTATGTAAAAAAATTTAAATAAATCTAATTACTGATCGAATGTTCATATGCTTCCATATATATATATTATNTTACCCCCCATGCTTCAAAAACGTAGGAAAGACTTCCTTGAACTTTCAAAATGTGCACTTTATCCCCATGACCCTAACGTCTGTTCATTAATGGACGGAAGAAGGGATTTGAAAATTATAATTTGACCTCAAAACTCTTTGAATATTACTTTTTGACCCCACTTTTTATAAATTTATTTTCATTTATACCCTTATAAAATTACACTATGGCCCAGATTAATCACATTATGTGCACATTAATGGACAGACGTTAAGGTCGGGGGGTAAAGTGCACATTTTGAAAGTTCAAAGAGGTCTTTTCTACGTTTTTAAAGCATGGGGGGTAAAGTGCAATAAGAGCATAGTTGAAGGAAGTTTTTANATAAGAGCATAGTTGAAGGAGATTTTTAAGACTTTTCCCTATAAATTAATTAAAATATTTTTCGTTATTATATAATTATTATGTTTATTCCTAAACATATTAACTATATATAAATAAAATAACTACATAACTCCAAAAAATAAATATAAATATATTATCCGTGGATATCTGTAAAGATTTTTGGCATATAACACGGGTATGATGTAGGTACATTATCTTACAATTTAAGAACAAATATGCTAGAGCTCTTCGTTTTTCATCCTGATTTCAACTATCCATATATCCACATATGAGGGACTTTCCACGAGCAATGCGGAAGAGCCAATTTTTTAATATAAATATAGTGTGATCAGCTGATATTTATAATGTCTTCCACACATTTCATGGAACCTATGCAAGTCGGTACAAAATCTTCCCAAACATTTGAGCACTCACCTAAACAATGATAATAAATTTGACCCTCCCAATCAACTGAAAATACTAAAAACCTATGAGAAATTTCATAGGCTGCCAAAACTTCCCTATCGAAAAATGGATTACATAGTAATTTATAACTAATCCTACTCCCACCAACCGTGCTTTCAGGAACATTATCTTGAATTTGATCAACTGCCATGACAGACGCAGTGTGATAGTGCCCTCAACCTCAACCCAGACGCAGTGTGATAGTGCCCTCAACCTCAACCTTGTTCAGTTTGCAATGCAAAGTAAAATAATAGTGCACAAGACTGTTGTCTTTGATTGATGTAAACCCCGCTTTGTGAAAAGCAGAAAAGCCATGAATTAAACAGCAAAATGCTCGCAATCATTGTCTTCAAGAACATGTATGACATTGAGACGTCTCACCTTCCATCTTCATTTTACTTCTAGCTCTTTGATAAAATAACACATATGCAGCTGAAGATTTAATCTCTGCTTCAGTAACTGGGGAGACATGACTGTCATCAAAATGGTACCATCTATTTTCATCGATCAACTGCACAAAATTGGAGGAGTGAGTGCATGGGGTTTCAAACAAAAACATATCAAACGTCAATGCATTCATTAGTTACAAAATCAAGACATGGCACAACTGCCACTAGCATAAAGAATTGAAGCAATTCAAACATTTATGTGCTTTACCTTAGCATATGCAGTATAGTGCCCACCACCCAGACCACCATAATGGTTGCTGATTGCATAAAGGTCATACACGTAGGACTGTCCATCCTTGCTTTTCACATATTTGGTCAAATCAAGATTGCGAATGGGAAAATTCACGAAAGTGTCAAGTTTGTTTTTCAGGTATCTGTTGTATGAAAATCGTTTTAAGTGAAAAACGAGAATGTCTGGCAATTTCCACAAGTCTAGCTTTTTGGTAGCTTGTCTGTGTTCCTTGCATCTAGGACAGTACCTAATTAAATATTTCAAAAGAAGGTTAAAGCAATAATATTGCCAAATCAAAGTGCACAGGCCAAGGTAGTCTAGTATGAAACACATTTGAAGGAAATCAAGACAGTTAATTACCACATGTCATCAGGCCCAAGAGGTTCTTCTGTCAAGAATGCCTCCAAGCACGAAAACAAAGAAATAGCTTCTTGCCGGGTTTTTTTAACAGTGAATCCTGTCTTGTGAACCTCGGGGAGATCCCTCAGATAGCTGGCATCATATAATTCATGTTCTTTGTCAGTCCAATCAAGAAAAACTCTTACAAGTTGACCAGGTTTTATAAGAGAATCCTTTTCAATGCGATTACAGCTCAAACCCCTTTCGTTAGTTAAAACAAGCTGGAAAGATGACTCCCCACTGGATGTCCCCTCTTGTTCTCCGCTCTCAATTGTCTGCTTTCTTGATCCACATTGAGCATTGGAACTGGTCAATTGCTCATCACTGCCTACTGAGATGAAGCCATTTTCCTTCCCACTATGGGACAAATTTGAACAATAAACTCTTCTTAAAGGTGATAGTATGCTATGAACAGCTGCCTCAATGTGAGTTCCATATAGAGGATCTTCTCCCAAATAAGTAACCAAGGGAGTTCCCAACAGCTTCCTCTCTCCACCCTTCATATTGTCAGGGGAACATCTGGGTAATTGAAACAAAGATCAACCATGAATAAAGATATTGTCAGGGGAACATCTGGGCAAAATTCCATATCAATTCCTTTTAACTTCATTTTGTAACAAAATAAGCAAAATTCAATATAGAGCTTTCTGAACAAATTTAAAAAAAAAAAAAAGAGACTCAACAGAGCTTTGTGCAATTCCTGTAAAGAATGATGTAAGCTTACTTGTCCAGCCATCGATGGATTATTTCCAGTTTTGTTTTCTGCACTCCTCTTTTGAGTCGATAAGCAACAATATGTTCATCATCCTTTATTGAAGCCAGTGGTTCCAAAGGGTTCTCCAAATATCGATATATCTTATGCTCATAAACCTGACAGTCAGACATATACAACTTCAACCACTGAAATCAAGGTCAAGTAGAAAAGACAAATGTAAATGTAATGTTTGAAGATGCATTTACCTCTGCAAGCAAAAGCATTTCATCACTATTCAAGCAACATGCAGTGCCCAAGGTGTGAATAAGATCTCTACAGCAACCATGCTTTAGAACATTCACAGTGTAGGGCATGGGAAGACCACTCCCATCGCCATAAAACACAGTCACTGTCATTGTCCGACTGACAGTGGAAGGTAGTGGCAATGATAAGTACATGAAGGGATCAAAAGTGATTGAAATTTTGCCACAGACTGGACAAACCAGAGTAGACTTGTATTGACCCTGAGCATTTCATTACAAGGAATAAATATCTTATAATCAGTAGAGATTCTCTATAAGTACTTCAACCTTTATCTTGTCAAGTGCTTATGGACAATTAAGTAGAACATGTATTAAAAGAAATTACAGAAGGCTTATAGACTCAAATCAAACTCACGTTTACCAAAGGATGGAAAATGTCCGTATGAAACATCATGCACATATAAATACTCACTTGGCATACATCAACAATCAATGAATCATTCCGAGCCATATGATTTTTCCAACACTCATATGCCACTTCAGCATCTGGCCTACCATCTGAGTCCTTCATTTCAATGTAAGGCTTTTGTTTTACACGATTCAAATCTTCATGCAGCCCATCCAATAAAAAGGCAAGTAATTCCTAAACAAAGCAATCCATCATTTGGAGCAAATACAACAATCATAACAAAAATAAATCCAGTGGCTTCTTATATTTGAAGCAAAGGAGAAGCACTAATATAGAATAAGACAGTTGTACAGATCTTTATCCAGTCTTTAACAAAAAAATTCCTAGAATTAAGTATTTATTCGGTAAACTGATTGAGGGATAACACTGCCTCCCCACCCAAAATTAAGAAAGGGAATTAAATTCAGAGTGTCAGCATATTTCCTGAAGTCCAATTTGTTTCATTTCCAACCGGACCCTCCAGGGGAGGACTTTGTTTCATATTCAAATGCAAGTTATTTCTCACATGCCACAGCAAAACCCAAAGATTAATGAATCAAATAAACATAAGATTCACCGAGTTACTCTCAATTCTCTAGTCACTTGGCAAAGCAGCACAGATATAAATGAACCAACCCAACAACAATTAAATTTAGTTGTAGCTAACTTCAATAATTTTACAAATGATCCCAAAGCAAAAACCCAAATAAATGTAGTCCTCTCCAAATTTAAATGGAATATCAGATGGCAAAAACAGCATCTTCTATCATGAATATGCAATTCACCAGAATTATGGGCAATGAAAATGTTGTTAAAGGAATGCCATGCTTAATGATGAAATCCTTTACTGAATAGAGGGAAATTGATCAAATGAACAGGCACTAAATTTGTTTATCATTCTTTCAGTCCCTGTTATTGAAAAAAAAACAAAAGGAGCCACATAAAAATATAGTATACTTGCATGCATTCATTCCTCATTCATATAACAAAAATGTTGGGTCATCAAAGGTTGGAAATGGGTGACTAATGGTACTTCCCAATAACCCACCAAGTGAACAAATGGTCAATGGATGGCATTTGACATTAAAGAATTGTAAGAAAGTCTGCAGTGATCGTAATTTGCTTTATATTAATTCAGTCACGTGAGGACACAGTTCTCATTTTAACAGCACTTGGATGTATTTATTTGAAAGCATTCCCAAAAATTAAGAATTCTCACAATATACTGAAACTAACTTGAGAATCATGCTGGTTATAACCACTGAATTGTGGAGCAAATCGAGCCAATTTGCCCTTGAATGCACGGGGTGCAACAGCAGTTCGCCCTGAAGACCACAGTTTCCTCAACAAGTCTCCAAATGCAAGTGCTAGCTCACCCTGCACATTAGAGACATATTTTAGGAACATTATGTAAACTACCATTTGGAGCAAGCCATCATAGTACTGAACATCTTATGAGCCCATATGATAGAGGAAAAAACAAAAACCACAGGAAAAGGTCACCTACGCGCATTCCTAGAGGATTATCCATGTTGATCTCCTCACTGTAATCTTGTAAGAAATATTCAACAAGTGGCGGTGTGTGGACTAGACATTGAATAGCACTATTCATGAAGCAAGTATTCCCAAGGTTCTGCAATCCTGCCAAACCACCCCTTTCTCCTCTATAAACATCATACCGATCATCTGTATCCATCAATGCCGAATTTAAAGAACTTCCCTGATATAAATTAAAACTAGAACCAGTTGAATGACCATTTGACAAGGTAGGTCCCCCTGCAATTGACACAGGTGATCTTGAAGGTTCTAATGGTACCAAAGCTAACTCATTTCCCACTGAATCCATGCCAGACTGAGAAGAATGATCCCCCTCAAGTGGTACTTCCAAAAAAATCTGTGAGCAAAGGATGAATCAAGAGCATCACAACTTCTGTAGAGGAACCAATAGTAAACATAAAATTTGGAGATCAAAGTACTTAAATTTACATACATACATACACACATATACATATATGTGTATGTACGTGTATGTGTATTGGACACACACACACACACACATATATATGGGTATCTTTCTGTTCATTATTAATGACACACTTAGCCTGCTCCCTCCCAGTGTCCACTAGCACTCCTGTCCAGAGCTAAGAAAAGGTGAAAAAGTGCTGCCGAAGCAGCATGAGCAGGCTTCTATGGCTGCGCAACAATAGAGCAGGATAGCATTTTGCTCCCACATGTTTGAAATTGAGGGTAAAAAGCTGGCTTCTTATACGGGATCTGATGCATCCAGCAGAGTGAAGCAGCGTTCCATTCTTTTCAGCAGCATCCTTCCGAATTGGCAGCGAGAAGTGCCACAATCCCATTCATTTTTTATCTACGTATGTATACACACACACACGTGTGTGAGTGTGTGTCTCTGTCTGTGGCACATGTAACCTTCATTTTCTTTTCTTTTTTTTTTGGGAGGGGGGGCAGAGGAGATATTCATGTTTAAACATATATATCCAGAAGAATGCTGCTACATGTATACAGCTCACGTCTCCATTTAAGGACATCCACGCTACCAAATATTGCACATAAACTTCAATACTTTGTACTTACTGAAACCCTTAATCACAGTGAAGCTTTGAAAATGTAATAAAAGTTGGACTAAAGCATACAGCTGGAAACAACAACATTTCCCAAAATTACAAATTAAATCACTTGATATGTTTATTCAATCATAACTTGAACCCTATAACCTACACCAGTTGCACTCCAATTCCCCACTAAAAATCATTTATTCAGAAGAAAATTTAATATCCAGTTTACTCACATCTTGGTCCATCATCAAATTTGCATCCTCCAATGTCTGGTCTGAGACTATCAGTGATGAATTTTTCTTCTTATTGAAGTAATCCCAAATACAGGCCTGTTGATATAATTAAAACCAGCAAGAAGGGAAAGGACAAAAAGGAAGTGTTAGTTTATTGTAACTGATGAAGAAAGAAAATGAAAACTGCATGACCAAAGATGAAACAAGAACCTTTTCTTGTTCTACTCCTCTAAGTTTGCACACTATCTCATAAAGCTCGCATATGGTAGCCTGAAATGCATGGTAAGAATAGACCAGAAGAATTAATATGCTTGTTGGTCTCACCACATGATTCATTAAATATTATCGTGTAGTGACTGGAATTAAATCCAGATTAGAATGGCAAAATTGTTAAATTCTGGGATCTTGTGAGGAAACTTCAGGATTCAACAATTTTACAAGCAGTATTAGGATATATTATATTATATTATGGTGTGGAGTATTAGCATTTCTAAAAGCAGTTTTATAAATAATACACTCAATTCATACAGTAAAAATTGGGTGGCATTTACAGTCCATGCTGATAAACTCAGACAAACATTTTTCCAAGCATCAGCATCACCATGAAACTAACTAGGACTAAAGACCCTGCAACAAAATCAAGTAGTACCTTTTTGCTTAGTTTAATCATTGACTCGCTGTTATCTCTGGAATCAATCACCTTTAGACAAAGTGGGTAAACCTCGACGTTATATTTCTTATGTTCAATACCCTGAGATATCAACTTCCTTGGTAATGGTGGTCCTCCGTTGTACCTGGACAAATGTGATACAGAAGCTGTCAAAACAAAGATTCTACAAGTCAAGCAGTTTCAGCCATCTGATGAGAAAATTGTATTAATGCCCATGCCTTCAATTTGTGCATGGGAGACATCCACAGCCTAACTCCCAATTAACAAACATTTTAATAGATAGGTTTTATTTAAATTTTCAACACAGAGTAAAATAGACAAGAAACAGGTGCATGAACAAGTTCCCTCAACCGGTAACTGAAGTTTATTACAACCTTGACAAGGAATATCTAAGACATCCAAAAATCACTCAAAGAGAACGCTACAACGTGCTTGTCAATCACATATAAATATGGGTACAAGGCAACAGTATGGAACAAGAGAACGAGGTAGTCCTTTTAATGCCACAGAGAGAAATTAAAACTAAGAGGAAAAAATATTAAACATCTTTAGGCCCTTATCTCATTTTATTCTGAATTCTGGTTCAGCTGTATTGTGAAACAGTAGCATCTTTAATACAACGAAAACCCTTCAAGCTTTTATCTACAGATCACAATATCTGAAACCATTTGCCACCAGATAAGAGGCAAACACTGGTTACTGCAGAAACCATACTCTGCGAGCAATTAGATTTACCATCAACAAAAAGCAGAAAACATCAAGTTGAAGGCCAACTTGATGCAACCCATGAGCAAGTTATTTCCTGAAACAAAAACTTCTGGTACTCAACTTTTGGCTCTTCACAAATGTCCTATGGATACTTGATATAAGTATTAAGAATATTGTTATATGGCTCTTTCTTCAAACTACAGAACATTAGATCATTCTTTTATCTAGATATGTCATAATCTTCTCAAGATCACAAAACAATTGTTGTATGGATAATAATAAAATTACCATTCATACAGTTTCTCCCAAACTTTTTGAGGAACTAGAACATATTCTGACCCCTCTTCCAACATTCTACGAATCTCTATATAATTGCCTTCACAATCATTGTCATTTGAAATAATGTCAGAATTATCAATTGGCCCAGGTAGATCTGATATCTCTGAGCGAACAACCTTGGATTGCTGACAATCTGAAGATTGTTCATCAGTCGAAAATATACCAATACAGGGCCCAGCATACCTCTGCCACCTTGAAAACCACCTGTTAAGACAACATAAGAAACTTGTTAAAAATGTAGACATGCCAAATTTAATATGATATAACAATCCTTTGAATATAACTTGCTGCGAAATGGCTTAATACAAGATGTAATAAACAAATGCACATACATACATTTATAGAACAGCCAGTCCACAAAATATATAAATGATGAAACATATTTTGATATGTGAAGGAAAAAGAAATGAAAATATTTTTCCAATAAACCGTGCCTAGAGTGCAAAAAACTACCCATATCAGGAGATAGATGGGAGCAGGCAGTCAGTAACCAATTGCAACAAGTGATACAATTTAGACGCATATGTAAGTCTGGGCTAAAGATCCATTTACTCCATTATGACCAAGAGACAACACAAGTGATAGTGAATAAACTTGATGGGTGTATTAAAAGTCACGAAACAACCTTAAAAATAAATTTTTTTTAAAAAAACAATTCAACAATGAGATTGATTTTTTATGCCATGTAATGCCTTATATAGCTTGCACATGAAATCAATGCAATCTATGAATCTTGCATGGTGTCCCCAAGCGTGGAACAGACCAACACGAAACCTTGTAGAAACAGCCCATTCCTAGTTCTGTAGCATTCTATAATATGTCAACTTTTATCTTTCACTAAACCAGATAATTGCTCCAGAGTGAGAAACATTATAATCCTATCAAAAATATGCATAGCCTCAATTAAAAGAAAAAAATTAAATAAGGAAAAAAAAAAAAAACCTATTAGAAATAACGTAGTATAGGTTGCCTTCTTTCAAATTACTCTCAGAATCTTTCATCAACTCCGCTATGATCCGATTTTCCTCCTCTGGCGGATGTGGTAAGCAACTCGCCTCGTTCTCCATCAGAAAACCTGAATCAGTATTTCTCATGGTGGATTTGTCGACCCTATACAAATATGAAATGCAACGAAGATCTCAAATTCAAGTTCAAACCCGTCCAGATTAGTTCAGAGTTGATGTACAAATCAGCTTTAAATGAACTTGAATTAAAAATAATGAGTTTAAATACCAATTCATATGAACAGCATTAGAGAGTGCGGGATGCAACGTACCTCAGTCAGGTTCGACACCTTAATTGAAGAGATCGGAGAGCAGAGATGAAAGCTCTGGAAAATAAATTTTGAAAATAAGAAATGTAAGTCCAAAACTGGAGAGGATTATCAACGAACCCTAGATTGCAGGGTGGGACAAATGATCCGAGAGAAACGAACTGGAGAAATCTTTACCGTCTTTTTCAACGGCCTCTTGTCTTTTTTTTTCCCCTTTTATTTACTTTCTTCCCGGAAAGGCAACTCCTCCTTCAATTTGCAATTTACCTGACCAAACCACAGTGCGTGTTGGAGATAAAAATGTTGCCTGCGCAGTGCGCAACATCATCCGGACTAATCTTCACAAAAAGTACGAGCTATAGTAATTGGTCACAAGAAATCACGACTTCTTTACCGCATTATTTATTCATCGTTAAATTAAATCTATAGATTTTGATGCAGTGACTTGTGTAGAACTTGGAATTCCGCAATCGTTAAAAATGCAGCATCAAATAACGTTTGCAAGGTCCCTAAACGTAAACATATGCAATGTTTGTAACACACTAAACCAATACAAATTTGTTTTTATGCGTAAGAAACAAGACCACCTTAATTGTGTTATACTTTTCTTCCTTCTTTTTTTCTTTCGTTCTTTTAATTTGGGACGTTTAGTCAAATTCATCGAATTGAAATAGCAAATAAATTTGGAGAGTCTAAATTATCCATACTAGCCCAAACGAAAAACTATCTATATTAGGAATTGTTATTCCATTCTTCCCTTCATTAATTATGAGTCTTGATTCTATAAAGACCAAAGAATATCATCCCCTTACGAGCGAGGATGACGTTTACTGATGAAGAGCGATGAGTTAATATTTGTTTTTTTTTTTTTGTTTATTCATTTATTTATCCTCATTAATTGCAATTATGATTCCGTTTCAACATATATCAAATATATGTATCAAATATTCAAATATAAAAATATTATGAGTGGAATAGGATGACTGCTCATCCAAAATTAGAACAAGAATAAAATTCCATTTTACAAAACTTTATTTTATACATCCAGCATGCTTTAACACAAATGGTTATTGACCAAAGGTACTGTTGAGAACCAAGATAACCCAAGGCTGGACATTTTTCAACGGAAAAGTGAAATCAAGCATCTTAAACTACATTTAGCTTGAAGCCTCAACGTTTGAATTTTCATGTTCTCATATTCCAAACAAAAAAATTTAACTTTATTTATTAATAACAAAAAAATCAAAATTTTTAAATTTATTTTTCTATCTTACTCCTAGCAAACAATTCTCTATTACAAATTGTATGCACTTAAGTCGGGATATTGTGTGAAAGCACAAACTTTACCGAGACATGATTTTTATTGACACAAACATATAAAGCACAATGGGTTCAGGCTTCTCTAAAAAAAAATTTGAGTCTCATTTAAATTCTCATTAAAAACAAAAACATTTATCTCTAACAAAGAGAATTTATATTTTCTTTTAATTTTTTTTTTCTATTTCACTCCTAACAAACAATCGCTATTACAAATTGTGCACCAACTAGTCAAAAACAAGTTTCCCATATTCAAATCCTCTCTTGACTGTAGGCATTTATTTATAAGGGGGGAATGAGCGGAGGGAAGGCCTTTTTTTTGGGGCTGGGTAGAAAAGAGAGAAGTTCACAAATTAGAATTCCTAATGAAATCTAGTGGTACATTCTTTCTTGCTCTTCTAACCAAATCCTTTGTTGCTTACAAATTCCACAGGTCTACTCGGTTATGCCACTGCACAACAGAGGCACCCCTTACCATTGGAAATATATATACTATTGATACAATCTCACATTACACCTGGTACCAACAATCCATACAGCACAATATCACAATACAGCAGTAATGCTAACAGCCTTCACGTTAACACTAAAATCCTTCAAGTCGAACTTCACTTGAACCACCAGTGTGCATGAGAAAAAGATGGACCGCTCACCAAGAAGCTGAATAATCCTTTTCAAAAATAAAGAAGCTGAGAAATTTTTTCAGCCACCTGAGTTTATGCGCTACCTACCTCATCTGAACTAGCTGAGGCCTCACTTCCTACTGGATATGTTCTGCCATCCTGAATTTCCTCCTCACTAAACATGCTTTCCTCGCTAGTATTGGAGAATGCACCAACATCCTCATCAGTTAGTGAGTCAACTTTTTGTCTCTTCCTTACATCCTTCACTGCTCTTCCCTGAAGAGCCAGACGCCTGCGTTTCCGTGCTTTACGCTTGCCTTTAGGAAACTCTTCTTTTTGCAACTCAAAGTTCTTCCCTTCAACTTCTTTTGTAGTTCTGCCCTTGCTATATCCGTTATCATCAGATTCTTCAGCATCAAGCTTACGTCTTTTCCTATTAGCATTTGTCTGAAACATTGATCCAGATTCAGATTCAAAGATTTCTTGAGTCAGTTAAACCAATAGCAACAAAATGGAAGATAAATGAACATGTACAAAGTAGGCAACCATATGACCCAGCAATCAAAAAAAGAAAATTCCCACTAAATCAAACTTTAATTAGATGAATGCAACAAAACTACTGAATAAAGTTGTAGCAAAACCAAACTAGTCTGGCTTGGTGAACCACAAAGTGCTTGCCCTTTTTCTAACTTTTTTATAATAAACTACTTTTAGAAGTCATCAAAAAGTAGTTTACAATATTTATAGTTACTTGTAAAAACATAATAATGTTTGATGAACTTTTCTGAAATTGCTTTAGAAGAAGACCAAACTGTTCAAACTATTTTTTAGGAGCTATTTCTGATAGTCATCAAAAAGAAATGTTTGAATTCTTTTTCATAGTTTTCCTGTGTAATTTGTTTTTAGTAATATTACATTTGATAAAATAAAAGGCCCAGGTAATTTTAAAAAGCACATAAGAATAAGCACCTCTAATAAGCATGAGCTAGATGTTAAAAGTTAATACAATTACCAAACACTTCATTTTGATATTTCTGCTATTTGGTGCCTAAAATAAGCACAAGCACCTTCAGCAGCAATACCAAACAAACCCTAAAACTTGCACACCCGCTTATCTAAGACCACAATCATACAAGTATTTGTTTTTAACAGCTCTTCCAAACAAGGCCAAAGTCTGAACTCCCTTTTTTGTTTCTGGCTTTTTAAAGATCTGAACTTGCAAAGGTCACCTGGGTTGCAATTAGAATTTCAATCCTTCACAAAATCATATGTGGATCTTAAAATTGATCGTTCATAATGGCTGGTTACAATTAATGTGGCACACAATATAGCTTAAGGTTGTATATCAATTAATCATAAGTAGCAAAAGATTGTTATAACCAATGAGATCAACTCTCACAAATATGCATGATGAAATTATTTTTCAGAACATGCCAAGGAGTGAAAGAAAGTGAAGGCTAATGAATGGTCAGTTCAGCCCACTCACTTAAAAAGATGGAATACTAAATAATCCAATCTAATCCCAACCTTTCAACTTTTCCTAATCTGCAGACAGACATCACATTATGATACAGTATCACGACGCATTGGTGTATGATGAACCAACCCATGGGCTGCACAAGTAACTGGTGGAGCCATGGTCATACCAGTCCAATTTCATTAGCAGATAGGAATTACGGCCATATAATGGTCATACATAACCAACCCAACTGCTGGCAGCTAAAGCCATATTGGTTCACATGGTGATAAATAAAACTGATTGCAACAAGGTTCTGCTCACTTACAAAATGCTGTAAAATCTTAAATACAATAATATTGCAAATTTATTAGAATAATTTGGTTGCAAACTATGAAGCATCGACATTTCAAGAAAGGAACCATGTCTGACACGTATCAAACACTTATGTTGACACTTGAAATTATATTTAGGTTTTGCTCTGTCGTCATGTCAGTGTTGTGTCATGTCAGGTGTCTATGCTATTGCAAATAATAGATTCCTCCTTGACCTGGTGGATTTCTAGAAATGGTATATTCATTGTGATAAACAATAGCAGAAATATATTGAAGATTAATTATGACAACTCCATGCACATACCTTTGGACCACGATCAACCAACCTTGCCCATTCATGCCGGTTCCTCAGACAATCAAGAACAGCCTGAGAATGGCTAGAGTATGCATAACGCTCTCCATTAAGCTTCCTCAAGTTATTCCAGTGCTGTAATAAAACATGAAAACAAACACACATTTATGGCTAATTTTTCCTTTCAATTCATGGAGGGAAAAAACAAATGTAAGAAAATCATGAGAAAAGTATTCATAAAGACCCATACTGGGAGAACAGCATTACAGAGTTCCTCATATGTCATTCGCCGGCCTTTGCTCATAATCTCATTGATCAAGCCTGCTTATGGATAAATATAGTGAGAAACATTGGCCAAACTGCCTGATACAACCACCAATTTATTTTTTTAAGCGGAAAAAAAAAAAAAAAGCATCAGATATTCAGTTTTTTGCCTAGAAATACAAATAATGAATCATACCAGACCTACATGCCCATCTGGCACAACCTTCTGCCAATAGAAAAGTACTTTTGACAATAAAGTCTATAGGGAATTTGTCAAGGTACCAGAAGCAGAAATCAAATTGTAGGTGATTGATTAAGTTTTAAAATGTCAGACATCATGATTTTTCTAGAATCACATTTTCATAACCAAACATAATGGCTCTCATATCTAAGTAAGAGAGAAAGGTAACACAGAATTATATATAATATATAAGGCAGCAGCAACAACAACAAAGTTATCATTTCCCTGACAGACAGCTACCAGGTAAAGTGCGATGAACTGGCCTTCTAGCAGTTCCCGTATCATCGTCAGATACATTCTTGGATGAGTCATGAATAGATGACAAATTTCTATCATCAGGTGGGGAGGATGGACTACTGTTTGCAGTGGCAGAGGAGGCAGGAGCAACATTCTTTGCGATAGAATTTATGACAGTCATAGATGCATGGCTTTCTTCTTTTACAGAAGCATCTTCCATGTATGCCACATCTTGTTTCCTCTGGTCAGGGGGAGAGGAAACTTTCTCTATCTTTTTAGCTTCATCTTCAAGCTCATGAGAATTGAAAAGCCCATCTCTAGATGCATCCTTGTATTTTCGTCTAGAAACCTGTGACAATTAAAATGGGGTTAGTCACCAATGTAAAACCATATCAACCACCTTTCTATGTAATATTGCAAACTTCTAGAAAGGAAATCAATATAAGATGCCATATTTAAAAATTTTAAAATGATAACATGAAATCCTACCAAATAATGATCCTTTCCTCCGGCAGAAGATGTTCGTTTTATTAGCATGCTTGTCGCACTAGAAGAAGTCAATTGTGGCAAACTACCAGCATTTCGTGCTCGGGGTACACGAGGTACTCGAGGAGAACTATTTAGTTCTTGATGTAATAGTAATGCAAGCTGCAAATTATTTTTTTTTTTTTAAAAAAAAAAAAAGAACACAAAAGAAAAATCAAAGGGAGCCAAAATGTAATCCTCTCATAAAAATTTCTTGGTATCTTAATCTAAAGAAATAGGAATCTGGCTCAAACCTCTTCATCACTTAGCATTGCAGAATTTGATGTTGGAGAAGGATTCATTGAGGAAACATTATTCTGGTTCAACTTAGAGGAAGGTTGGAAGTTTGTCTGGTTAAGCTTTTCACCTCTCTGTGGTACCGAAGACAAAATCTTATTCTGTGATTGTAAAGCTTTTTGATGGTTCAATGATGCATTAGACTCACTTGTGCCTGAACTAATTGCAGTCTGATGTACCAAAGGTGATTTAGATGATGAACAATGAATAGAATCTTTTGAGTCTGAGCTTCTTTGCTTTGAAACAGAACTTTGTGCACTCTTGCTTGCATGCAATGCTTTCAAATTGGAATTCAAAGATGACTTCGAACGCTCTCTTACAGACTTCCTTGGAACTTCATCCCTTGCAACATCACTCAAGCAACTTTCTTTCTTACTGTGAATGTTGCAATCAGCCAGCACACCATGCTTTGGCAGAGTATTAGGGATTTCAGGATCTTCAGATCTGAAGTCATTACCCGGTGACTTGGAATTCACAGTTGAGGAAGTTCCAAAAGACGATGACATTTTCAGCGGACATACTATTGATTCTGATTTTGATGGCTCTTCAGCAAAGCTCAAACCATCTTTGGTTTCTAGAAAAAATTTATGTATTTCTACGGAACCTTCAGACCCCTCCAGTTCTTGTTTTGCATGACCAAAATCCCCAGATAATTCCTCAGGTTTATTGGTATGATGATAAACAGCTACTTCTGATTTCCTGTCTACATCCTCCACCTTATTTTCACAGGATGGCGTACTGGTAACCACAGTATCGTTAACTTTAACATTATCAGACATGTGATCAGACGGTTTCCCATTATTTTTAAGATCGCTAATAGGAGGAGAATGAAAAATCAAGAGCTTCCTAAAATTATCATCATCCCCTTCTCTCTTCATCTTAAATTTGCATTGTGCAGACCTTGGAGACTTGTCACAGTCAAAATGCTTAAGAAGCTGGTTATCCTTAAGTTCTTTCGCAGAACCACAAAGATCTTCTGTGGAAGGACCCACTGCACTTCTAACGACTATACTATCATCTGCATTCCCAAATGCCAGGCCATCTCCCTCCTAGTTGGTGAAATAAGAAATGTCATCACAACATGACGTGAGATTAAGTCTAAAAGCAAATAAAACAAAGACTTGTAAAGTTATGCATGTATAAACCTAGTAAAAGTATATTCTGGACACCTAGAAATAATAATGATTTAATTACTCAGTTGGTCCTATAGTTTCGCCTAAAATTCAATTCATTCCCTATACTTTAAAAGAGTGTAATCTAGTCCTTATGATTCAAAAATTTTATAATTAAGTCCCTATCATAACTCTGCCGTGATGTGCCCATTAAAGCATTGTGCACATTGCAGAAGGTGAATCTATTCAACTGCAATGGCCAGCTTGGACAATCTTTTGGCCACATCATCGTCACGCTCTTCTCTCCCATGTCTCTCCCCTTCCTTCGCCGCCATTGTTTCTGATTGTTCCTCTACAGTTCAACCACCACCACCACCACCCATTCCTCTTTTATTGCTTCCTTTGCAAAAATAACCATACCACAATTCTCAATAACCCATTGGCTCCATGGTTTATGCCTGAGCAAGTTTGGGTGAAAAGAACTCATTTCTGAAGAACTTTAGAGGTTTGACAGTGAAAGCCAAGCACCCCGAATTGTTGGTAAGATAAGATAATTATGAACATTAACAAGCAAAATGATTGGATAACTACTGCTACAAAGCTTAGATTTCATCAATCTATGTATGCTTCCCAATGATAGAACATATGCCGCAGCCAAGAGGACAACCATCACTTTGAAACACGTTCTGAAGAAGAAAGAATGCAGCTCTTCAATTGAGCACAATGATCCCATTAATCAACTGACACTTGTCTAAAGGCTTATTCTGCCTAAACAGTTGCTAACACTAGATGTATACGTAGAGAAAGGGAAAAGAAAACCAAAGAACACCTTCTTTTACCAACCAAAGTGGAGGACAACCAAGGATTATAATTGGGGAAAAGAATCCATGGCCAAAAAAGAGCCCTTTTGGCCTCATTTATAGACTGATCAGACAAGTCTAAAACGGTTTTTTCTACCACCCCAAAAAGTTTCCTCAACATAACGACAACTTGATCCATGAAGCTCTTCTTTTGCTCACCAACGTCATAATCAACACTCAATTCACCCATTTTCCTATAACAATTGCCACCCTTATAATCGCCATCAACATTGGTCCCAATCAATCATTTTCAATCTTGCCCTCGAAACTATTTGAAATTCCGTGGCTAAGATTGCTAACAAATGGGGAAATTTGAAGAAAACTTGGGCTTCATAGCATCTTCGAGAGACCATATAGTGCCTAATTGTGTGATGCGGTATCAAGGTTGCAAGCAAGGCAAAACAAAATCACCCGAAACCTTTTCCTTGGCTGGCAAAGCTTCTCTGTTTGCTGGGAATAGGACTGGGACATGACTTGCAAATCTCACGGCAACACAAGTCCATTAGATGCAGAATCGAGAAGGCCTGGAAGGAATTGAATTTCATTAAGCTCCACCCAAATTCAGTGGAATTTGAAAGGTGGTGGCCTGGCACCCACATCAGCGATGGTGGCCGGGTCATCAGAGAAGCAGTGGTTTTGGAGGAGGTCACGTGCTAGTCATGTGAAGATGGCTGAAATTTAGTCCAAGCTGGCCATTGCAGTTGCCAAATAAATTCACCATCTGCCATGTATGCAATGTTTTAACGGGCACATCACAGAGGAGTTACAGTAGGGGCTAAATAATAAAGTTTTTGAACTATAAGGACTAGCTGGACTAAATTGAATTTTAGGTGAACCTATAGGGACCAACATAGCAATTAAACCAATAAATAATGGTCAAATGTTACCAAATAGCCTGCAGGCAAAGGCCCACCAGCTGAAACTCCGGTATCAAATCATCAAGCAAGATTACAAACTAATAGCATTGAAAATAGATGTCATTTCATCCCCAAAACCAGAATCAGAAAGGTGATGTATTAGAATATTTTTAATTCTTGCAGAAGTTCTTCGATCTAATTGCTAGTCTAGTGAGACACACCTCCTGCATTATTTTCCAGACATATCACCTAAAACCGTATGCACATAATATCCCCATACCTGGCTGGCCCTCTCACAATCCGTTTAACATTCCAAAACCTTCTTTAAGTGCACGCTAAGCTTAGAGGTGAAAAATAGAAGAATAGGGTGGAAGTAGAGGAAATAAACAATGTATCATGCACAGTCTTGTGCTCTAAAAAGTGATATTCCACATGCTGTCAACTAATTATCATCAGACAGAAAGAAACAAGTGGTTAGACAGATGCAATACAAGCTAGCAGTACATAACCAACTTTGACATGAAATAGAAACAGACAGGGCCTTGCCCACATATGATCAACAGATATATAAGATTTCATTTGCCAAAGTTTGATGATGGAAGTGCAAATAAAACATACCTGTTCTTTAATTGAAGCATTTCCAACATAATTATGCTTTAAAACTGAAGTAACAGCATCATCGGTCTTAGAAGATATCTCAACCACTACCTGATATTTTTGGCCCGTTTCCTCTTCGGTTATTACATCCCCAGCTGGAAAGCTATGTCCTGGCATGTCAGGATATAAGGCTTCTGAAGAGTCTTCAGTAGTTGCTACATTGTTATTTGGTTCCTCCATAATTGTATCCACAGTCAAATAATCATCTGAAATGTGTTCCTGAATCACAATGTCTTTCAGGTTTTTATTGTTTATACTCTGAGTGTCAACCTTGAAAATCTTTGGACCTCTGTCTTCATAAAATTCCAATTGTTTTGCATCACTGGTAGGTGTAAAGGCTAGTAATAAAAATGAGAAGGAAAAGAAGAAGGGAGGAGGGGGGAAAAAAAAGAAGAATAGAGTCAACAAGCGCATGTGAAGAACCGGTTGATGCTATTCACCCAAGGATGCAATGAATCGAGGAAGAGAGATAATTTTAATTCCCACATGCAATAATAATACAAGAGCATAACATATGACACAAAAGCAAATTAAATAACCTGTTTTAGAAGAATGTGAACCTCTCCTCTTGGGATCTACCTCTTTCTCAGAAGATTTAACCCTCTTCTTCCCACTCCGATCTTTAGATGTCCCAGAGTCTTCTTTCTTCCGCTTACCAGAACGCATAACAGGCCGAAGTAAACTTCTCTCCTTCTTCATGTCATTCTGGGGATGCTTTACAACTTGTCTGTCATCAGTCTCACATTTGTTCATCTCTTTTGAAGATGTCTTCCTGTCAAAACCATCTTCCTCCTCCCTGGCTCTCACATCAACTAAAGCTGCAACAGGGGTGGTCAAGACATTCTCTTTAGAAAAAGGGAGGAGAACTCCCGCCTCTTTATCAATGGGATTCTCAATCTCCTGGTCCGTTCTGGAATTCTTATCCCAACAGGGGAATTCCCTATATTGAAAATTAAACTTTTTGGGAACATAACCAGTACATTTCCACAGTTCCGTACTAAAAATCGAGGACAAGTCTCTGAACAGCGAAGGATCACCACCTGGGATTCCTTGAACGTGTACCCTTTCCTCAATAGGTATATCAGTCCAAAGCTTGAAAGGGCGGCGAGAAGGCCCATTGGATGTAAATGAACTCTCCATTCTCATGGTCTTTGTAGGGAGCTCAACTAACAATTGTGCAACCTCGGTTTCCGCAGTATCAGTGCGAATACTCTTGCTCTTGCACTTATCACAGGCAAACATGTCATCTCCCTTGACATATCGAGAGCAACGCGTATGAACCCATACACCGCACTCGTCACATTTAACCATCTCCTCCCCATCGTCAAAATTCACACCACATATGCAATCCACAGTCCAAGAACCGTCAATCCAGTCATCGGGAGGGTCCGAACTCTGAAGGCGGTGCGACCGCCCTTTCATGGCTTTAGTTATTATGCGATCTAATTAATTACAACTTCACGAATAAAATGCAGAGGTTTCACAACGTACAAATGCCATGTCCCAAACCTAAATCTAACTCACATGGCTCTGCAAAATTAACCGTTCAGCAATCTAATACGCACAAGTTGGTTGACTTCACTCGTATCGTCGAATTGGAGATTCGACGCATTAGAAAGAAATTCAAGTTCAATACTAGTAATACCTGGGAGAGGAAAAAGAAAATTATGTTTCCTACTAACGCCGATCGTAGATGATGATGAAGACACGACGTGCGCTTGCCTCCAATTGGTTTAGGTTAAAGAGGAAACATGGTGAAGAGAAGAGGGTTCCGTCGGGGACTCTGGCAGAATTTGGACTTGGGAGGATCTCCAATTTCTCTATCCACAAGAACGAAAAATGCTTTGATGCGCACGACCGGTCCTACTCCTAGTAGGGGTTTAACCTAGAGCCGCTAGAGGTGGAAAAATAGCCAGGCACGATGGCCAGCTTGTATAACTCAGTGTTAAGGTTGAGCTCCCCTACGAAAATATTGACTCAAAAAAATTGGGTTGATTTGGGGCCTGGCCCGACTGAATTGGCTTGATATTATTTTAAATTTTTTTGTGAAAAATTGAAATGAAATTATTTATATAATTCTTTTAATTAAAATATAAAATTATTTTTATTATTTATATAAGTATTGTAATAAAAGTTAGCTATTACATATTTAAGGAAAAATTCAAAGAATTAAAAATGTTCAATTCATTAAGAAATATATTTAGAACATGTTAGATTTCACTTGATTTTTATTAGAACAAAAAATTTTATCATAAAAAATCTATTATAAGAAAGTGATATTATTAGAATAATAAAAATTTTAGAAGTCACAAATATGAGATATATGATTAAATTTCATGTTTAACAAAAAATAAAGATATTTTTTATATAAAAAAAGATTGTCTTTCATTATGTAATCTATTATATTAAATAAAAAATTAAAAAGATAACAAAAAATTGTATTTGTACATACATATATATTTTCATATTAACAAAAAAATTATATTAGGACTGACTGATAGCTCGCCATAAGTTGGATTGGGTCAGCCATATGTCAACCCAATTAAGTTTAACCCAACTCAATCTAATAATTGTTTATGCCCGATCAAGTCAAGCCGAATCAGCTGGATTGCCACCTCTACTTTAACCCATCAATCTTGAAGGATTTTTATTTTTATTTTTTTTGTCTTTGTCAATCTAAAACCATGGACTTTTTTAATATGGTTCTTTTAAGGCCCACAATACATTCTACAATAGTAAAAAAAAAATACACGAACAATTTTTTTTAGATAAAGACAAACAATATTTTAATGTTAATTATCTCCCAATACATTCTACAATAGTAAAAAAAAAAATCATAATTCTCCTCTCTTTTCATTTGGACTATCTAGGACATTCAAAGTTTAAAGTTCAAAAAAAAAAATTTCCTATAGGAAAAATAAAAATCACATTTTCAAGTATCACATTCTTAACAATACGAGGAAGAAGAAGAAAGGGACAAAGTAGTGTGGGAAAGACAACAGGCATGAGAGAGAAAATATGGAGTGAATTTTTCATTTAAAAAAAGATTGATAGAAATTACAAAAATGTTCCTTGTCATTTGTTGGAAATATTAGAAATATTTTTTAATATATCCAATTTTTGTCCCATTTCAGCCAATTTCTTAAAATGTTTTCATTGAAATAATTTTATTATTCAAACTAAACTAATATGGAGTGAATTTTTCATTTAAAAAAAGATTGATAAAAATTACAAAAATGTTCCTTGTCATTTGTTGGAAATATTAGAAATATTTTTTAATATATCCAATTTTTGTCCCATTTCAGCCAATTTCTTAAAATGTTTTCATTGAAATAATTTTATTATTCAAACTAAACATTTTTCCAAAAACAGACAAAGCAAATAGATCCTAAGATTCCTAATAATTTTTTTGTGGAAAAGTTAGTTAAAAATGGTTCATAGGAATATTTTTTAAAAACTTGTACTAAACATAAGAAACTTAGGATCTATTTGCTTAATTTGTCCATTTTTTGTTTTTATTTTTTGTGAAAACATAAAATAGGCTTGAAAATATGTTTGGTTTAGTTTAATGAAAATATTTTTTTAAAAATATTTCTTAAATTGAGCCCAAATTTTGAAACATCAAAAAGACTTTTTCAGTATTTTTTGAAAACAATAAATAAAAAAGTAAAAATATGGTAGCAATTTTGAAATTATAATGAGAACAAGTAAAAAAGCGATGACAATTTTGTAATTATAATGAAAAAATGTTTTAGGTGAAACATTTTTCTCTTCCTCCACACAAGGTAATGCAAGCAACGTGAACCTATCTTCAACACGAGGGGGAAGTGTCTGAAGCTTTTGCAACCAAATTTTTGATTTCAAATGCCAAAATTGAAGTCGATATGAATAGAGAGCGATTATGTTTGCTGGTAAAACCAAGCCCCTCCTTTGTCTAAGAAAGCACATTTCAATTCTCATCTTTCCACGCCTTTGATTTACCTCTATTGTGCTTGTTCTAGAGTTGAATGCTCAAAAAGGGTATTTGAAAAAGATACCCAATGCAAAAATATGTGGTTACATGAAATTCAATGCTAGTTGCTTTGGTAAGAAATTGGCAGATTAGTGTTGCAAAAAAGATGTTCGGAGAAATGTTTGGGAAATATGTCATCTCATGGAGTACGATGATTATGGGATATATCCAAAATGAACTCTTGGAAGAAGGATTGGAGTGCTTTAAAAAGAAGAGAGAGAAAGGCATTCAACCTAATTGAGGCAATAATGGTTACAATGCTTTCAGCTTTAGCTCTATTGGGTTTAATTGGTTATGGTCGACTAATACATTCCACCATTGAATATGTGAATTTCCCACTAATTGTCCATATAGGGACAACTTTAATTGACATGTAAGCAAAGTGTGGCTGCATTGAACAGTCGAAGTTTTTGTTTAATTATATGCCTAATAAGGATATATGTACTTAGAATGTCATGATTTGTGGGTTAGCTTCACATGGTCATACAAAGGAAGCTCTCGCACTGTTTCAAAGGTTCATAAGTGAAAGTTTCTCTCCGGTGAATGTAACTTCATAGGGTCTTAAATGCTTGTAGTAGAGCAAGTTTGGTTAGTGAAGACGGGCATTACTTTGAGTTAATGACAAATGATTATGTCATTCAACTAGAGATGGAGCATTATGGGTTCACGGTTGATGTCCTTGTACGTGCTAATTTAATAGATGAAGTTCTTCAATTGATTGTAAGATTTATGAACTTATTAAAATGAGAGAAAATATTGGAAATAAGTTGATACAATTGGATCCAAACCATGATGGGCATTACTTGCAATTGGCTAAAATTTATGAAAAAGCAGGAATATATATATATACACAAATAAATTGAAATTTTGTTAAAAAAAATATTAACTAAATATGTTTTCATAATTTTCATACCAATCATATTTTCATTGTTTTCATTTTTTAGAAATAGTTTTAAATTTTGAAAACCAAATATTTTTCTTAAAATAGTAGAAATTGAAAATAAAAATGACTTTCAAAAAATGAAAACTGAAAATAAAAATAAGAAAATATTTTCGAAAGAAAACAAACCCTTATTTTCTCAAGTTAAAATTTGGAGAATTAGAAAGAAATTGTCTGCTAACGAGGTATTTGATAGGCGAATTCTTTTTACTTTCTTAGGAATATTAGGTTGGGAATCCTAACACTACAACAAATTTCCTGGATTCCAACGGAAATTCTAACGGAATCTGTGTTGTTAGAAAAACCCCCGTTGGAATTGCGTAATTCCAACGAAAATTTTGACGGAAAATAATTCCACCCGAATTTTACCATTGGAATTATGTTTTTTTTAAAAAAATTCAACAAAAAATTATAACGGAAATTCCAACGGAATTATACCGTTGGAATTTTTAATATATTTAAAAAAAATATTTTTTAATATTTTTTTAAAAATTTCAAAAATTATTTTTGGTTTAGTTTTTGAAATTCTAACGGAATGGAATTCCGTTGGAATTTCCTAAGTTTTTTTTTTTTAAGTAAATTCTTAAATAAAATTTCTTAAAAATCAAAATTTACCATCTACAAATATCTTTTTTATTAAATAATTTCTATAATACAAATATCCAATTCATTAAATAATTCTTATAAGTTAATAATGTATTGAGTACAAAAATTTAAATCTCAAATAATTACATTAAATTTCTTTCTAATTTAAATCTCAAATAAAAATTTCATTATCACAAAGCCCATGGTTCCAAATTGGTATGAATTTGTGAAGGCATATCTTCACTGAAAAATTCAAAACCACAAACTGTCAGAATCACTGTGACAGTCAAGTTCTCTAATGTTTTCCATTGTACTATCTACATGAAAAACATACCACAAATGAAAAACAGATAGCATGCAAATAATGTTCCTTTTATACTAACAAGACACAAAAACAAAGAATTCAATGCACTCTTCTTGTACCCCTTTCGGTTGTGCATTTCAAATAATTCCCTGTATGTTACAGCTCTGTAGCCTGGTGGGTGGCTTTCATTCACAAGCTCTGGTGCTGGCCTTATAACTTTGTCTAGAGATGGTTCATTTCCTGTTGTTAGTGATATCCCTTTTGCCTTGCTGTACAGGGCTGCCCTATGTACACTGCTCTTGTACTTCCCATTAGTCACAATCTGAGCACAAGAAAGAAATCAATTAAATTTGTCATCCAACAGAGACACAAATACTGATGAAAAGTGCAAATTGGCTTAAATGTCAGGTCTAAAGAAAATAATATATAACTATTAATATCACAAATGACATGGCAAACATATTTTTTCTCAATTTTCCTCTTATACAATGATTCATACTTCCAGTCATGATTGTACCAACCTTCCATAAAAGCATCAAGAACTAAGGGAATTTCAAAAGGAGATTATATTTGCTTCAAGATGTTAAAGGTCTGGCACGCAGGAAATCAACTCTGAGAACTATACCTCAAATCAGGGGTTGAATAATCAAAATACCCATTATTTGAACCAGTATCATGTAAAGGAATGGATTCGAGCAGGCCAAGAAAACTAGCAAAACCTTCAGGAGTTAAGCATTGATCTTTGGCTCCATTGACAGTCATGCCAAGGTGAAAGCAAATATTCTGGTTGTTGTATAAATTTATAGGACCATCTACATCCAAAAAACAGAAACAACCAAAAGTATTTGATTGTCAACAGAAAGTTAAAGCCTAATCCAAGGAAAAAAAGGCTATGTAAGAATAGCATAGTAATAATAACAATGACGACAAAGGTGCACAAGGATATTTGCTTAGATACCTTTGCTTACCAGAACGTTGATGAAGGGCGTCTGGTAAAGGCTGAGGTAGCTCATGTAAATAGTCTACCCAATCAGTCTTCTTAGGTTGCCGCATATAGTCCATGTGTTCATCAAGATTTTCAGATAAATAAAAACATCTAGAATCACCATGGAGGATCAAAAGACCAAAAGACAAAATAGTAATGGTCATTTTATATTCAACACCATGACCATGCCTTTGCCTAATAAGACTTTGTTGCAATCTCTGATTATGTTCAATATATTAAGGGATAATCGAAATAAGAAAATCCATGTCTTCAGAAGAAACAATATTTTCAAGGCAGATATCAATCCCAAAGGAAACGAATAATAAATATTAAGCCAAGCAATGATAGGATTCTTCTTTTCTTTTCTTATTTTGATAGCGTGGACAGGAGGAATACAGGAGCAATATTACAAATGTGTCACTACACTAAAGAGGATGATGGAACCAGCAAGAGGTAAAAGATTAAGAGCTCAGTAATAGATTACTAGCATAGAACTTTATCACTATATCACAAGTAAATGCATTGATGAAAATTAGAAAAGTAAAAATTAGTGAACATACTTCTACAGAAAAGCTGGTCTTATAAAATATCAATCATTTCAACTATACATAATTTAAGTATTTATTAAAAGTTGTTTAGTGAAGGGTATGTCACTTTCAAAAAGATTGTCTTAGTTACTGGCAAAATATACAAGTAAAAAGTAAGACCATAAGACTAAATAAAAATGAAAGTTTTTAGTTGCACAAAAGTCTATTCAGATCAAAACCTGAACCAATACCCTCATCCTATAACATAATTTGGGCCATCCAAAGAAAAGCCAAATAAACAAACGAGCAACAATCATATCAAAATCAAAGGTGGGGCATTCACTTCTCAATCAATAACATGGATCAGTCTAGTTTCAGTACCATCTACAATAAAATTGATTGATATTCCCTACAGAAGACATAATTATGAAACAACGAACGACACTCCATGTTAAATGAACTCATTTTGCATAACTAAAAATGATGAGAAGAGGGAAGAACCTGGCCAAGATCCTCCATTATGGTAACTCCATATGGTATTTTTGGGATCACAACCAGTAATAAAAACTGCACCCATAGCAAGATGTTAATGACACACATTAGTGAACTCTTTCTGTTCCATAAAAACTCAAGTGTTTGGATCAGGTCAGATTTGCTAAGCCATTTTCATCCTACCTCATTAGGCCAACCATAAATGACAAAGACATCTAGAGAAAACCCATCAATGGTTGAAAATGCATGAGCTTCTTGAATATTCAGTCAAATCTCACCAAGTAATGAAGTTAACTGGAATGTTGAAAAATAACAGCATTAAAGTAAAAGGAGAGAAATAGTTAGAGAAAGCATGTAATGTAAAATATAACCGTTCTCTTTCATAACACAATAACTCCATACATTTTGAAGCTTGTATAATCAACTAGAGTTTGTGACATTAACAAGGCATAAACCTCTCACTGATCAAAATTATGGAAGTCTCTTGAAGGATATTACATGCTAAATAGTTACTAATTTAACAGATAACAGCAATATGGTCTTCAACATTTCATAATTCTCTTATGTATTTATATCATCCTATATGGTCTATTTATGTGAAATATGAATACTAAGGAAATAAACTAATTAACATTATTTCAGAGAAAATTTCGAACAACTAGTTTAACAATGTCTATATTTGGTAGCATCTATAGCAAGGGCCATGAAATATGTCACTAGCTGATACAATGAGCAACAACAATATGGATTTATTTCTTGCATCACATCACAACAACAGTAACTAGAAGAGCTTTAACCAAACCAACTGCCTAGAAAAGAAAATTTCTTTTAACAAGTTGGTCGCTGAAAAATGTATAAGAAAATATAGAATTAAGATTGTATGCAATAATTTATAAAAGCCCCATCCTAAAGAAGAAGAAAGAAGAAAAAGAAGAAGATAATAATAATTAACAACATGACTAAGGAGTTTAGGCTTGTGAACTGTTGAAAAGGTAATCTCGTGCATAGGCCTAAAAGTTAAAAATGACAGGATTAGCACTACTTAGAAAGATGGAAAGATGGAAATGTCTAAGAACAAATCATTCTCCTTCCAATATATGTTTAAGGCATGACAGTGTATTCAAGGAGAGAAATATCTGTTACAAGCGTGCTCAACAACCTTTAAGAAATTAATTCTTAGTATGCTGGCTAAGATACAGGTTGATTACTGCTGCAGTGTAACATCCAGAAGTCAAGCAAGTTTATACGTTTTTACCTATACTAAGCGAACTTCAATACGGGTCAATTATCGGGTCTTCTGCTAACTTCAGTAATCTCTTATGAGCAAGAACATCCTCAGCTCTCTCCATATTCACATCCAACGCATACCTGCATAGTAGAAATCAAGTGGAATAGGTAAAAACAATTGCTAGACGTAAATTTCTGTTCATCAGTTTCAACACTTTCCCAATTGTATTCTCAGCAGGGGAAGAATTTGTTATCACGTCTGAAATTATCATAGATGAACAAAAATTTTGAACTGATTTAGAAATAAAAAAGGTAGAATCAAATTGAAATACCTAGCAGGAAGACAATTGAAAAGAAGCCATAGTTGATCATCAAAACCAGGAACATTCGCTTCCTCAAAATTTTACTCCTGAATTCGATGAAGAACTTCATTATACACCTCCAATTTCTACTTGTGCTGACGAGGATGAGCTTGCGGTGATTGAGCAACTCTACTTCCACAGCTCTCAATGTCGTCCTAGATCACCATTAGAGCAAAAGCAAGAAAAAAAGCAAAATCCACTACTCTGGAAACCAAGAGAGACTGAGTGTGCGAGAAAGAGTGAAACGGGTTAGGGAGAGGAAGATTGATTTGGGGGTTTTGGGATCGAGCTAGGTCTTGATGGAAGGAAATGGTGAAATGCGAAAAGGGGGAAAGCGGAAATAACTTAAAAAATTCTAACGGTATTATTATAGAAATTACCGTTAGAATTTCTGTTAGAATCAATAAAAAAATTCAAAAAAATTCTTAAAAACAATTCCAACGGTATATACCATTAAAATATTCAGTTGGAATTTTTTAAACAGTACTTCCACACAATTTCAACGGTAATGTAATTCCGTTGGAATTACCGTTAGAATTTCAACAAAATTTGTTCCGTCAGAGTTACCGTCAGAATTTTTCAAAAATTCTAATGGTATTTTGTTCCGTTAGAATTTTCCATTGGAAAATTGCCTTTATCTTGTAGTGTAAGTTCCCATGTTTGATATACATTTTTTAAAAAAATTCACATGAATGTTTTTTAGCTAGGTTTTCCACCAAAACATTACCATGGGGGGTGGGAATCCAAGAATCCTAAGGGCATAAGAAAATTTTTATTATTTGAAAAGACTATTATACCCTCATCACTACAACTAGGGGTGTACAAAACCGACTTGAACCAACCAAATCAAGCCGAACCGAGCTCAAACTGATGAAAATGGGTTTGAATCGGTTCCAAATTTATAAAAATCGATTAGTTCAGTTTGGTTTTCAATTCCAAAAAGTTTTGAACCAAAGGAAACCAAACCGAACTGATTATATTATACATATATATTTTTAAATATATTTTATATTTATTATGAGAATATTAAACATATTTGGTTGTGGTAGCTTGTTGGTCTCTTAGTCTTAGGCTCTATCACTCAAATATTGCAATTCAGAAACAAATTTAGCTATCTATTATAATATCTAAACTATTTATTTTAATATTATACTTTTTAAAATATATATAAAAAAATAAAATCTAATGTGTAGGGCCCACAAGATATGCCAAATCCCATATGGCATGTCCAATGGGGATGCACCACATAGGATATGACATGTCTTGTCTTGGCTGGTGTGTCCCCGAACTGCATATTCTTTTTCTCCCATCCTTGCCTTTCCTTTTGCTTTTCTTGCTGCTGTTTTAGCTTGTGCCACGTGAATCTTATCTTTCTCCCCTCCTTGCCTTTCTTATTGCTTTTCTTGTTACTGGTGTAGCGTTTGTCAGGTGGACATGTCGCATGGGATGCGGCGTGTCCACACTAAACACGCCACGCCGTATATGGCGTGGTTACGTGGGTCATATACTATCAGATTTTGTTTTTATTTTTATTTTAAAAATATAAAATATAAAATATTTAGGCAAATAGTTTAAAAATTATAATAGATAGGTAAATTTGTTTCTAAATTACAATATATGAGTCAAAGAGCTAGTCTCTTATTTCTTTACAAATCATATTAAACCAGGTTCAAATTTCACCATCCCCATTTCTTTTTTGTTTCTTGCCTTCTCGCCTCCTCATTTCAAAAATCCCTAGGCATTTTTCTTTTCCTTATCTCCTCATCTTCTATTATTTTCTTTCTGCTACATTACCCTCAAAATCCCTAGGCCTCATCATATTTTATTCTTTTAAATTGTTTCCTCATAACCCTAAATCCCTAAATTCATTTCCCTCGCTGCCCTCGCCCCTCACTCATCTCCCTACTTGGCATGCTTGCAGCCTTTCTTTCTCTTGCTCTACATCTTTCTCTTTCTCAGTGTGTTTGTACTTTTTTTTTCCTCTGTGTGCTACTTTCTTCTTTCTTTCTCTTGTTCTTCAATGGAGATAGGAGTCGCATATGGGAGTGTTTGGGATCTAAACTATCATTCTTTTAATGTTGCCACCCTTTCTAATGTATTTATAAATGCCATTTTCACTAGAACTATCACAAATGTTGGTTCCCCAACATCCATATATAGGGCTATCGTGACAGCTCCAATAGGACTAGAAATAACATTGACTCATCCAAGCTTGTCCTTCAGTTCTATTGGGCATAAATTGTCCTTTAAGCTCAGTGTTGGGGCCAGCTTCTGCTTCTTTGGTGTGGGATGATGGTACAAACCAAGTGAGGAGCCCCATTACTGTATTTATTTTACAAGATAACTAGCAGTGTAGATTTATATGGAGGGGGAAACAATTCAATTGGATTTGTCTGAACAAAGCACCAATGGAAAATGTGGGAAAAAATGTTAAATGTGATATTTGCTTTTTAAATTGTGTACTCTGAAATAAAGAAGGGAAATAGTTTGTATTCCTCTGCTTTGTGTTATGCATGAACTGACCTGAACCTAACCGACTTAAACCGATAATTTTCAATTCGGTTTGGTTAATGAATTGAATATATTACAATTTTGATTCATGATTTTTTTGAACCGACTCTATCGGTTTGGTTCATAAAAACATCATAATCGAACCGATTTACACCCCTAACTACAACAACATCCTTTATTATTTTCTATCGATGACAGTAACCTCAACATCACTCTCATTCCCAAATCCATCTCTTCTGCCTCCATTGGCCCTATTTTTTTGGCCTTCATTGGGGACTTCATCGGAACCACCACCACCATCACCTCTATTGCCATTTCTTTGTATCAGTGAAGTAAGCCCCTTTTGCTTTGGGTTTAATTTTTTGAATTTGTCTTTGGTCAAGCCCTTTCTGCTTCTCATTCTTTGGCTGCTTGATAATGATACTTTGATTTTGATTAAAAGGAGCAATGTTTGTGATTTTACTATGAACTGTTCCTATTAGTTGATTTCCTTATAGGTTTCTTCAATGGAAAATAAGTTTTCCCCTCATATATGCAATAGCGCTTTTATGTTTGTTTTTGCACATTTTTTTTCTAATCAATATGTCTTACAATTGAAACACGCAATTCAATAATAACTTTTTGTTGGTCTTAATCATATAAGAATAAAAAATCCTGTGTTTATAGAGATTGAGACGTTGAAATATTACTCATAATCGACTTTGATAACTTGGGATCAATTCTATTTCGTATGCTATAATGGTGAATTTGGTATGTTCATCGCTTTGATAGAAAATAGCTATGAGGATTACCTCATGTAAAGTTTGATATAATCAATTGCATCATCACCCATAATCAACTCGTTTATGTGTTGTTCTATGATTCCAACAAATAGTTATGGTTTTCTTTTATGGAAAAGAACAGAGTTAATGTCTATTGCTTGGCTCAAAATGCAAAGTCCATGGATTATTCTTATGGATACTTTCTTTATTATTATAATTTTGAATCAAATTCCTTTTATAAACTAATTGTTGTTTTACAAATTCAAAGTCTTTTATAAACTAATTGTTGTTTTACCTAGTTGGGACTTCGGATTGCTCGCTTTATTTTTAAGATTGTTGCTGTTGTTTTATCCGTTCCTTTCAATTATTGCTGCTTGGGATTATTGCTCACATTAATCACCTAAATGCAACCTTTCTTATTTGCATTTTGGTTAGGGACTATGGTTTGCAGTCTGGTGACCCAGCTGGATTCACTCTTGCTGATACCTTGGTCTTAAGAACTTTGGTTCCCTCTAAAATAGTTTAATGCTTTTGTAGTCAATGTTAATTTCGTATATTTTCTCATAACTGTGACTTTGCTTATAGTCCAACAGCATTTGCCACTATCCATATAAAAATTGCTACCAATTCAGAGCATAGAGTTTCATAAACAACACTGATAAAAGAATTTGACTATATGAACAAGATAGAAATAGAATAAAAAGAGTAAAATAGATGTTTATCTGCAGAAAGTATTGAGAAAAAAAAAAGGGAAAAAAATTAGCCAGACAGCAAAGATTAAGTCGAAAACTAGATTATCTAAGTATATCAATGCCACATTTCTGTTTGATTTCTATTTTTAAAAACTGTTGTTTGTTTTTGAAAAAAATAAAACAAAAAAACTTGTTTGATAGGCTATTTTTGTTTACATGTTTTGAAAACTTATTCTCAAAATATTGTTCTAAAAACAAGAAAACAAAAACAAGTCTCAAAGCCTAGTCGATAGAGAGGAGGAAGGAAAACGCTCTTGAAGCCTGCCAAAACTTTCTCAACCTCGCCACTCATCAGCAACGAGCAATCTTGCTCCGACAACGACAATCCAACATCCAGCAACGACGTGCTTCAAGCTCCGGCACTAGAAGTCGCGGCGTGGAGCAGTGGCATGAGTGTTCTTTGACTTAAAAAATTTAGCATTTCTTGAAGATTTTTGATATGATTTCTATTATTTTCTCTATTTTCCTTGTTTCTCATATCTGAATCTCTTTGAGCTTATGGGTGTTCTCTAAATCCTTTGCTTTCATCTTCTGTAAGTGGGTTTTTTTTTTCTTTTTCAATTTGGTGCTTGTCTTCTTTGTTTTGACTTCTGGGTTTTGTAGGTTTTACTTGCTTTGTATTTTGGGAATTGATTTTGTGAAGTGGGAACAAGTAGGAGATGTTGGGTTCAGTTACCGATTTGGTTAACTACAATCATTGCTTTATCAAACATATTTTTTTATACTTTTATTTTGTAGAACAATTTTTAAACATAATTTTCAAAAACAATTTTTAAAAACAAAAAAATAAAAACAGAATCAAGCACATCCAAATTTTTTTATGCTTTCGCACTCTAGTGTCCTTGTCCCAAAGAAGGACGCCCATGGGTACTTTGGACCAAGGTTTTAAAATTGGATCGGATAGTCTGGTTCAACCGGTTGGACCGGTACACTGATTTGAATACTAGCTTGGTTCAAAAGGCAAAATTGGTAAGACGGTTAAACCGATTAAAACCGGTGTGAATCGGAAAAACCAGTGAACTAGTACCAGTTTTCAATATCTGGCTGGTTCACAATTTTTTTTTTTTTAGATTTCCCCCAAAACGGTGTCGTTTTGGCACCTGTTTCATTCACCCGCTCCTTTCTCCCTCTCCTCGAGTTTCTGCTTCTATTTCCCCAAACCCATTCGGGAATCCCTCGCCAAGACTCTCTCCCTCATTTCATGCAGTCAGCTCATGGTGGGGATGTTCATAGTTGATGACTTCTATTGAAGTTCTTCAATGCTAATAGTCACAATCTCGGATGAGAACGGTGGTGTTTCAGTGGAAGAGAGATGGTGAACGGTGTCGCATTTTGAATAACTTACTCCAGCATCTCTCTTTTGCTGATTTTTGCAGATTCCAGACATTTCTTCTTGCCCATCTCAATCTTTACTCGGTAAGAATGAGTAGAACTTGATTTGCTCTGTGTGTGTGTGTGTGTGTTTTTTTTTTTTTTTTTTTTNTTTTTTTTTTCTGTTGCCATCTGTGATTCATATATCTGTACATTGATTTGTTGATTTTGTTCCAAGCATGCGTAAATTTATTAAAAGATGAGAGTGAGATACACAAGTATAAGAAACTGAATATTAGTTTATTCTTTTTGAGGGGTTGTTGGCTTTAATAAATCTACTTCTCTGGGAGTGTTTTTGGGAAATTTGTGAACAGGGGCAAATGCTTAGGCCGGAAAAAAAGTCGAAGGAAAAGAAAGACACTTCCTTTCTGTTTTCCATGTCTCAAGATATCAGAAATTTTATGGGCTTTTTAATTGTATGAGGGAGAGTGTTATCTAGTGGTCAGAGTACTCTGACTTGTCGAAGCTTTGAAATTTGGATTATTTACAGTTTGAGTTGTCCAAGTCTCATTTGCTTTCTTATGTTGTTAGTATTGCTGTCTGTTTTGTGATTTAGAACTTGATGTTCGTTTGGTAAATTGGTATAGATATTTCATCCTCACCAGTTGCAGTGCATCCTCAAAGCTCCCCACTGATAAATCCCGAGCAACCGCAAGGTCTGTCACCAGAATTAAGAAAGGCCTTGGGGGAACTAGAATTCAGAAAGGCCTTCTCATTGTTGAACTATATTGGCGGGTAATTGCTTTTTATGCTTTGCAATTAATTCTTGTGATGATTACGAACTTTGCTTGGAATATTTATGATGATCACGAACTTTTGTTAGTATTTTTGTGATGATTACAAACTTTGCAATTAATTTTTGTGATGTCTACTTAGACTACTAGAGTACTTCAGATTTTGCCATGTGGCATTCCCTGAACACTTTGCACTTTGATGTGGTAACTTTACTGATTTCAACACTTCATTCTTTTAAACAAGAGTCTTATTGGAAGGTCGTGTAAGCAGATAGCTATAATCTCAGCCACCTTTGTCAGCCCATGTTTGCTGCTATTAGTCACCAATGTAAAATAATTCTATCCTCATCGGATTTTGATAGTTTGGCTACTTTTTGCTCTCATTAATGTATGTTTTAGTCGACCATAAATCAAATTCTACCTTTTTTCTTTTTGCTGAGTAAATTAAATTCTGCCAACTTAATCATTTAGTTTACTGTGGTACATTATTTTTTCTTGTTAATTTTTACATGTTTTTACCAACTCAAAGCAGAAGACAATTCCTTATAGAGGGTTGCTTTATTATTGCTGCAGTGTTTGCCTCTTTATAATATTAGATAGTCTGAACCTCTGTATACTATTGGCTTGATCCTTAATCAGTTTTCTATTGTTAATTATGGGTGATAACTTGTGCATTTTACTTATGTATTTGGTTTTGATGGTTTTAAGACTATGCATTTTAATTTTTAAGTTGGAGATTTTCACTTATGAGTTGAGTTTGATGATTTGTTCTTTATCCTCCATGTTTTCTTTTTGAATCTTTAATTTTGAAAAAAAAGCTTCAGTAAACCGGTTCGACCAGTATTTTTTGCCAAACCGGTTCACTCATCAGTTTGGTTTTTAAAACCTTGCTTTGGACGCAGAATTAATATGTCTGCTTAGCATGAGGCGGAACTGTGACAGAAAGCCTTCTATGTTTCTATTGTTATAGTTATATCTTTAATGGCGGGCAAGGGCTCTGGGGCATCGCCATTGACACCATCGGTTAGGTCATGGAGGACCGCCTTTCTGACGCTGAGGGATGAAACTCTAACAACCCCTACTCGCACTTCGGTTGCACAAATGCTCCATAATCTCATCTTCTCACATTCCCACGCTTTGATGTCCGCTGTTACTGAACTTCCTTCTCACGAGGTATCATCTAGAAATCATAAATGTCTTATGTGGGTAATTCGCCTTCTCCCCTTTAGTGTTCCATTTTTCTGATTCTTTGTTTATATTTTAATTGAAGGTTTTGTCCGACATTTTGTTTATGATGGAACTGGTTGCAACTACTTCATCCAGGGAAGAAGACATGGTTGATATCATTACAGAGACATCACGTTTGGTATGAGTTTTGCCTTTTCCTTTTGTTCCCCGTAATCTTTTCACTTTTTTGTTATTTGAATGTGCATATTCTTCTTAAACGTTATTTAAGTTTAATTGCGCGTTGATGTTTCGATCTGTTGGTTCTTTTTCATCACAGATCCGTGATATATCTCATCGTGTTCCTTTGGAAATAAATTCGTCCTCTTTGACTCGTGTTCTTGAATGTTTCGGGAAGATGCTGGATGTTTTTCTTGGGAAAGCTGCTAATCGTAATGAGTTAACTGGAATTCGAACTACTGCTAGAATGATACCTGCTATTGAATGTTTACAGGCTATCAGGTTTTTTCATCCACCTGCAAAACTTGACACTTGATTCAATCTTGGCATTCTTCTTCTATTTGTATGTGTTGTTGTTTGGGTTGTAATAATGTAGGTGATTGCTATCCTACAATCAACAGTTTTGAGGGTAGCGCTACCCCTGCCAGTTGGGTAGGTTTGGGTGGGCTGGTGTCGTTGTGAAGACTGAAGATCTCGAAAAAAATGAATCACCTGGATGTGTCTTACTTATAAAATGGAAAGTGTGCCAAAAAAACATAACTTTTTGAATATGTTTTTTTGTACGCTTTGTTCTTGCATTTTATAAGGAATTGTCTGTTAGGGTGACTCAGTTTTTTGAGATCTTTGCAATGACACCAAATTCACTAGGTGGGTCCGACCTGAACTCACCCAACTGGGTGGGGGTAGTGCTACTCCAAAAATGATGATTGTAGGATAGCAAGCAGCTATAGTGTATAAATGTTTTTATTTGAGAAACATTTTAGAGAGCAAAGAAGGTTTTATCATTAGAGCTTTTGTTTTTTCCGTTCTGCTTTTGTAAACCATCAAGAATATGTATTTCATCATCATGAAGTGATACTTTTATTTTTGCAATGTTAGTTTGCTAGTTCTCTTTTATTTCCGAGTTGTAGTCATGTTGCTTTGTTTGTTTTATAAATTTTGAAGGCATGTTTATAAGTGCTTGCCATATCTCATTTCCAGATGTAAGTGTCTCTGTGTTAATGTTATTGTTTCCTAGGTCATGCCTTAGGAGCAATTTTCATTGACTTCTCCAATTTTTTATTTTTTATGTTAGTGCCTTCAAATTTTCATTGTAAAAAATCTGCACCCTCTCCAGATGTATCACTTCATTTCATGGAAGATATTCTCAGTCTGAAGATTTGCTGCTGGTTGAATTTCTACTCAACATTATTGTGAGCTCTCATTCAACCTGCAAAGATCAGTCTCTAACTGAGATTGCTAAGAAATTATCCATGGACAGCAGTTCATGGGAATTACAGGAAGTAGCTTTTTCAATGTTGGGTGAGGCAATCTCAAGAGCTGGGTCATCCTTTCCAGTTCATATCTGGAGATCAATGATTGAGGTATATAACACTTCTGTCTGTTTTGTATATTAGTGCATATAAGATATTGCAACTGGGCTCTTCTGAAATAGGTGGTTAGAAAAACGATGGATGGCTTGGCATCAAAATCCCCAATTGTGGAAGGCAATGTTATGTCCAGGTAACCTTCCCAATGGATGATCTGATCAAATGAAATAGTGAACTCTGAGATTTTGCATGTTTCAGTCATTTGTTCTGTTATTAAAAGTTGCTGATGCATCTGCTTTGCAGGTTTTATGAATCTGTTCTGCACTGTTTGCATTTGATTCTTACTGATTCTAAATGTTCTGTTTCTGATCATGTAAGTTAATACATCCATGTTTAAGTATTAAGATGAAGCCAACGAGTTTTTCTCTCCAGCCATTTTGATACTTCTTGGGCGTATCCTTTCTCTAGGTGTCAGTTTTTGTAGCTGTCCTGCGAATGTTCTTTACTTATGGCCTTACTAGTAGAACGCCACATACCTTGCTTATTGGTTGTGAGCAGAAGGAGCTAAATACTAGGAGCCCTAAGGCAAGCTGGGAACATGCAAACAAGTCAGATCATGGTCCATATAGGCCTCCACATTTACGCAAGAAAGATTGTTCAAATCTTGAGCACCATGGAGCTTGGCATTCTCAACATATCTCAGATAATGAATCTTCTACTGCTAATTCTATATCTTCAGACTCAGATTTAAGTGATAGTGATGGATCGGTTAAGGACAGTAATAGTTTGCTGAACTCTAGGGTTAGAGTAGCTGCTATAATTTGCATACAGGTAATTTCCAGAACTTTTATTGTCCTCTCTCCCCCTATAGAAAGCTACTTTTCTGAAAACTTGACTGAAGCAGCTGTTACATTTATCCACAAATTAAAATTGACTATACCATGAACCTTAACTAGTCAAATGAGCTGTGGGGTTGCTGAAAAGATAGTTTTGAAAAACTTAATACCAATTTGTGGTACACCATACTACTATTTTGTCAATATCTTAAGCAATTTTCCCCCCTCCATTACTCCCCTGTTATCCCATCTCTATATTTTTATTTTAAACTTTTATCTTTTAAATTAATTTTTCTTTTTGAAGAATTTTTTTAATGCATGCATTAGTATGTTCCCTTCGTAGTTTGATTGAAAAGATACTGTAGATCCTTCAGATTGTAGGATTTGTCGACTATGTAGATAAAGTCTTGGCTGTTTATAATTACAAGGGTCATGGACGGGGCTGTGTTTGGGCTGGGTTCACCTTCAAAATAATGCCAATAATAGTAAAGGCCTTGGCCCAATTACCAATCTTAGAAATAGGATTGAAGCTTGGCATGGATCAAAGCATCAAAACCTTAGCCCAGCTTGCAGCCAGTATATTAATTTTTAGTTTTTGAATTTAAACAAAACTTAAATCAGTAACTCTTGTAAAAAATAAGTTTCCATTTGAAAATATACCAAGACACTAAGGGTCTGTTGGGGTTAGCTGTTTCCTGTTTTCGTTTTCATTGAAACAAGAAATATGGCTGAAAATATGTTTGGTCAATATAAGAGAAAACATTTTCTAAAATGGACTGAAAACAGGAAATGTTTTAGAAGTTTCCAGCTCTTTTCAGTGAAAGAGCGCCACAGCAGTGGCATTTTTGCAATTCTATCCACTTTCTTGTATTTTATTTTCTTTCTCTTTTTCTTTTTCTCTGTCCATTCTTCTTTGGTAGAAGGCCTTGCACCATTGCCTATTCGTCCCTTATGCTCTCTGTAAACTTCTTCCTGGGCAATAAAAGGTGCACTCTTTCACCAAATTCTTTTGGTTTCTCCAAGCATCAAAACTTCAGAATACCCATTATCATCTTCCATAGCTGCAAACAAGACTAGTATCTCTCTACTTTCTCTCTAACAACAGACAGTGTCACTGAGATTCTGGAATACCCAATGATGCAAAGGCTTCTCATTCTTTTTCACATGCCTGTATCTGTAAAGCTGAAGCCATTATGGTGTAGCTCAAGACCTTCATACTTATAATTTTAATCTCATCTAAGTGCCCGTAAAACCATGGGGTAACCACTTCCAAAAGCTTTGGAGTAATGATTGAGCAAAGCCAACTGTCTTCCATAATTTCTCTTATTAGGGTTTCCAAGCTATGGTGAAAGGATCAAATTGTTGATATCAGAAGCATTAAACAGGGTTTTATCAAAAAATATTCAAAGAGAGGTAGTGATATGGACAACTCTGTAGGTCAATGATGTTTGAAAATGGAAATACAAAAGATTTTCAATTTTATGAAGCAAACATGTTTTCCAAATAATGAAAACTTGAAATGAAAACAATTTTTAGAACATGAAAACTGAAAAAGTTTTCCTTAAACCAAACATGCCCTAATTATTTCAAACGTTTTAAAATAGTTTTTCAAAGATGAACTGCTGAAGTAGTTTCATAAGTAAAGAAATTAAAATATTAATGAGTTCAATTTATTATTTTATTTTATAATTGGGATGGGTATTGTTTGGGTATTAATATTTTAATTTGGATGAGTTCAATTTATTCATGAGTTCAATCTAACTCCTTTGAGTGAAATTGTTTTGGTTTGGGCATTGTTTGAAAGAACTTACAAGTCCGTATTATGGAGGGTTTTTGTTTTGAACTCACAAATTTTGGGGGTAATATGCTAAACCACTAGTAAGAAATGTCAAAATCACTTTGTAAAATAAAAACTAAACCGTGCTTAGTAAAGAAGAGCCAGAACCATTTTGGGGCTTGAAAAGTGAGTTTTACCTTTCAAACAGATTCCCAACATTTGCACTTAGATTTTGTTACTCTTGTCTGTGTTACAATGACATGTTAGTTATTTTTGCCATAATTCATTAGCAGCTACTGAACATGAACAAGTTTTTTCTTATGTTTATAATGACTATGGCAAAAGTTTTGATGGCAATTACTGATTAGGATTTTTTATTTTTATTTTTTAATGTTGGTATAATCTTTTCAATGGTGGGAAGGATCTTTGTCAAGCAGATTGTAAATCCTTTTCTATGCAATGGTCCTTGATTTTGCCCACTAGTGATGTACTACAACCAAGGTACAGCTGGAGTACTCTTACTCCTTTTATAATTCAAATATTTTTTCTGTTGATCTTTTCCCCATTTGTCTTTTTCTTTTGTTGTTGTTGTTGTCGTCTACTAATTATATATAGTTTTATCTGCATATTTATAGGAAGTGTGATGCAACTCTAATGACATGCTTGCTGTTTGATCCTTATTTAAAGGTACCGAATCTGTTTTTAATGTTTGTGTTCAATTGCATCACTGCAATAATGTATTTCACCTCCTGTGCTAATCTATAGGCAAGCCATTTTATCTGTATATATATGTGTGTGTGTGTGTGTGTATATACATATGTAATATCTATTGCAGGTTTTAGACTTATCCTATGATCTCATTTGGGGCTTACTGTGGTGGTTCCCAGCTAAGAATTGGTAGTTTATCATGTCTAGGCACGGCTGGCTTCTGCATCGGCTCTGGCAACCATGTTGGATGGTCCTTCTTCCATTTTCATGCAGGTGGCAGAATATAAGGAGTCCAGCAAATGTGGGTCTTTTACAGCGCTCTCAACTTCCTTTGGGCAGATTTTACTGCAACTTCATAGAGGTATATCAAAGAAACTACAATATCTTATTAAATTAGTTAGTTGTTCAGAAACTGTTCCTCTTATGGTGCTGTTGATTTTTAATATTCTTGGGGTTCGTTTTAATTCAGTTTTGCTCTGGTTTTATTATTCTTTCCTTATTTCTCTTTTGTAGGTATTCTCTATTTAATACAGCAAGAAGCTCATAGTAGGTTGCTAGCATTGTTGTTCAAGATTCTCAGGCTCATAATATCATCTACGCCGTATGTATCTTTGCTTTCAGTACTATCTCTTAATAACGTTTCTTCTTTTATCAAAAATAAAAAAATGAAGGGGTAGAAATGCATTTATCCTAATGGGCGGTGGAGATTTGAGTACTTTTCCCTTATGACAGTACACCTTACGTAGAGTTTGGTTAGTAGGATTTCTTGGCTGGTGATGAAGGATTTGCAATCTTAATCTATTCATGCTTTGTGGAAATCAGTATGTGTGCTTAAATTATGGTTTCATCAGATATTCAAGAATGCCACCAGATTTGTTGACTATGGTTATCTCATCTTTGAAAAGAAGGATTGAAGAAGGGTTTCAGTTCAAAAGTGACCAGACTAGTCTGCTGGTTAGTTTTGCTTGTCTTGTATGATTCTCTTAGACTGTGTGCTCCCTATGGAGTCAGTGGTGTCTTTATAACATTGACCTGTCTTAGCAGGCTGCTGCTGTTGGTTGCTTAACATCAGCTCTGTCTACCTCACCTTCCTCAGCGCATGTCAGGAAGATGCTTTCTGAGGAGGTATCTGCAGGTAACTATAAAGTACTCCAGATGTGGTATGTGCTATGTGCTATGTACCATTGATGCAATTAATGACTATGTATTTACCATAACTCGGAATCCTAAAAACTAGACATTAACATCACTTGGGATTCGTAAACCTATCGGCCAGGATGAAGGAATTCCATGCTCTAAAGCTATGTGCATCCTAAGTGATAAAATGATCTATTTTAAATATTCAAGAGGAAATCCCATTACCAAATGGCCTGTGGCAGAGGGGTATGAGGTTTGCGAGTTCCATACCAAAAAAAAAGAAAAGATGAAGTCCCTTTGTCCCAAATAGATCATCCATAAATGAAGGAATTCAGTATCACATGCAAGGCAAAAGTAAAAAAAAAAATGCTAGGAATCTGTACTTATGTCCTAGCACCTTCTACTTTATCATGTTATACCCAACTTTGTACCATAACTGACTGAAATATAATAGCCAAAAACATTTAAGTATTCACTAGCATCTTGACGGGTCAATGCTCTCACTCTCTTTTTTCTTAAAAAAAAAACTCTTGATAAATGTCTCCTTACAGAGTCGGTTGTGGGTATAAACTGTTCTTCTATGTATAGTTTAAGTTAAAGAAAAATACTTATTCTTTTTTCTGGATAAAAATAGAGATTTGGGGTTTTGAGAATAGAGAAGTTGGATACCAATAAAGGGAGTCGCCTTTATCTGTTTGTATAGATTTTGCAAATATATAATTTGGTCACTACTTGTGAACTGACTGTCATCAATGTAATAGAAAATTTTCCCGTACTCAAACAAAAGACTAGTAATAAAGCAAAACAAATAGAAACTTTCTTCACAGATCAATACGAGTCCCCTGATAGAAAATCTATTTTGCAAAGGTTGGAGGTGCTTTATTTTTTCATTGAACTTTTTTGGAGGAAGGCAAATCTTGTTGTTTCTAGAGAGACAAATTGAAACTTGGATAACAACCAAATGAAACTTGGTCCGTTGCGGCTTCTAAGGTGGTATGTTGCTAAATGAGTTAGAGTGAGATTGTGAGAAGTAGATAGGGTTTTGATTTCAATATGCAGTGTTTTTAGAGATCAGTTATTTATTTTCTATTTTAAATTATTAAAAGGTGTTTTTTAATTTTAGAATTGAATATCATATAATTTTATTTAAAAAATTGTATTTTATGATGACTCTATTGAAAATAAATTAAAATATTATTTTTAATTATATTTGTGTGTCTGTGTTTAGAATTAAAGTATATATTGTTTAAAATAGTTAATGAATTGGTTTGAATATAACTATTATATTTTTAGTGTATGTGTTTAGAATTAAATATAAGGGTAAATTACATTCACCTCCATCCAGGTTTTCCAGAAGGACACTTCATCCCATTTTTAGCCAAAAATTGCACTCCACCTCATTGCTCCATTAACTTTAATGGCATGCTTTAAGATTCTTATGGAATATGCCTTTTCACTATGGGTTAACGATGGGCTAATGTATTTTCTTTGGTAAATTACACTCATCACCTCAAGTTTTGCCAAAATGACACTCCGCCCTAGAGACTAATCTGCTTGGGTTCTTAAAGGAAAAGCCATATTGGAATCGATGATAAGTTTGGAAAGAGATATAGACTTTGTTTCTTTAAAGAAGGCAGTGTTGCAGATTGATGTAAATAGAGTGGGTATGAAGGGTCTATTAGATCATTAAAGTAATCAATTCTTATGATCGAAATGCTTTGATAGGATTAGCAAATTTATTTAGCAGGGAGGGGAATCATGGAAATATGTGTGCTGGTAGATTGATCAAATCAAATTTAATGCCTTGGGTAGCACTACAGACCAACTAGGAGGTTTTCCTATAGAGAAGCACATTGTAATCTACCTCTTGTTGTTCCTTTTGATTGACTATAGAGGAAATTTGTGTCAAATATTTGTGCTCTGCATCCTTAGAACCCCCTGCTTTTGTGGATGTGGTTTCAGGTGTCAAATCTGGAATTGGTGATCCTTATGAGGCATCCTTTATATTCTTGTTCAAGAGCTGACGTAGGAAAAGTAAGGGGGTCCATTGTAATTGTTTATTGATTTTTAATATTATTTGTGTGATTTCCATAGGCATTATTTTTAGGGATTTTATTTGGTTATTTTAGGAAACCTATGGTAGAATTATAATCCTATTAGGCTACTATATGGGTTAGGATTACTCTAGAGGGGTTAATTCTTGTTCGGCAAGTTTCATCATAGGTATATGGGACTACTATGTGTAAAACCAAAATAGCTTATTTTTCCCATTTATTAATAATATTTCAAGGATTATTCCTTCTTTCTGGTGGATTGCTGAGTTTCTTGCCTTGTGGATTCTAGGTCACCTCCTAGAAAGATCCCTAGCCCCTTATTTCACGCCTCTGTGTCAAGAGCATATAAATTCGTGTTCTTTTTGCAATTTAGGGGATACAATAAGGAAAATATCATGGTCCTTAGACCTTGGGGATGGGGAACAATAGGAAACTTAAAGGAAAAACTAGAATTGCAGGTTTTCATCCCATTGAGAAATTAGATGAGAGAGTGGAGGTATAGTCTAGTACGTATAAGAGGAAGAGGGGAAAAGTAGAAAAGGAATTGCATTGGTTAGCTATCATTGTGAATTACAGGGAAGTCAAAAGGTGGCAAGTTTGGTTTGTTATGAAGATACTCAATTGGACTGTCAATGGGCTGGGACGTTTGCTGAAATAGAGAAATTTGAAGGAGATAATGCCTAGGGCAAACCTTAAAGTTTTCATGCATGAAGACAACATTTTGGGATTCACAGTTCAAAGATTGGGAGTATTATGCTCAAACCCATACTCTCTTTAAGGGTGCTTCTTTGATGCACATGAGATGAGATTGGAGAGCTCTTCTTTATTTATGTTTTTGTTTATTCTTGTTGTTGCCTTTTTATGTGAATTTTTTTTTTTTTTTCAGGAGATATCCTCTTTTATCAAAAATAACTTGGGAGTGTTTGCCTTATATTAGATCCTTAGGTGGCTCAAAGAATGGATTTTCTTCAATGCTGATGCTCTTTATCTGGTTTTTTGGACATTAGAGATCAGGGTCTTTCATTGGTGCCCCAATACTCCCTAAGGTTTTTTATTAAGGATTACAATAAGTATGTAGAGCACGGTTTGATAAATTTTTATTGAAGGAGTGTGATCTTCTAGACATTCTTTCTAATTCCCATTTTACTTGGTTGTTCTCAAGGGGTAAATTTATGTTATCTTGCATTGATAAGTTCATAGTTTCCAGTTCTTCGAGGGATGCTTTTCCTAATTTGGTGCATGGAGGAATTCTTCCTAGTTTGAGTTTGGATCATTCCTCAGTTTGGAGTAATGAAACATGGGATGGTCAGAGATTTGGATGGAAAGCTGTCGAAATAACAAATTTGTTTTAGAAAATTGGATAGAAATTTCAGATCTGCTTACCAATAACATTGTGGTAAAGTATTTTGAAAAACAAATAATGCCCTAACCTGATAGGTTTTTATGGGCTTCTGCTTGGTCCAAAATCTGGCTTGGCCTATTAGGATTTGCTTGTCCTCTCCAGTCCTCCAAATGCAGCCATAGTGAAAAGAGCCACGGAAAAACCAACGGGAAGCCTTTCACAGTACAAAAATTATTCTCTTTCCCGACGCCGCAGGCAAATTAGTTGTTAGTTAACCAAAGGAAAATTAATGGTCCCCACCAACTCTTCTAGAATTCTGTTTTATGTTCGTGCATTTTACATCATGGCATAACATATATGTTTTACCAACCATAATTTCTTGTTTTATGTGGGAAGGAGCCATGCTTTCTCTATGGCTCAATGTCTTACCTGTTAAGGTTCTGAGTTGACTAGTTTAGGGTCAAGACATCAATTTATGTTCAATAATTAACTTGATAAAAAGAAAGAACTTCTGGAATTCCTATAATGGAATCTCCTAATATCAATCTAGTAAAAATAAATATGAATTCTGTGCATGTTGTTTTAAGAAATTAGAGTTCTGACCCTACATGAAAAGGACACCGAGTGACAAAAGCTTAGAAATACATTTAAAAATAATCTGAGCCTTTTCTCCGAGCTGTGTCTCCAGAGTGCTCCTTTGTCCAGAATATTAGAATATAGGTTTTATTTTATTTTATTTTGTATTGATCACTTAGAGGATAACACACGTATTATCATTGCCCGTTATCTTTATTTTAACTTTATGCTGGAGACTGATATGATTTGTAATCATCATGACCAAGTTGTGTGTGTTTCATGTTTGGTCATGAAAGATTACTGGTTGGGCTGACTTAAATTGTGTGGTTTGGATATTGCTGATTTATGATTTTATCTTGTGGGTATTTTTACTATCCACTGCTTTTGCTTCAAGTATGCAATTGTTGCCTCCTTCCGCAGGTTTTGTTGAGACTGAAAAGAAGTCAGGTGTGCTTTTTATATTATTTGAATATTCAGGGCAGTGGAGCTGTCCTACAATTTGCCTTGAGGCTCTGCAGGTAATCTTGTTAGAGTACTAGTAATAAATTCATGGTGAGTTGTTAGCAACTGCAATTGAGGACATTGTTAGTGGTTTTGTCTACTAGTTTGTGACCATGTCTTAAAATTTGGTTTCTGGAGTGCGTCTTGTCTTGTGAACTTGTATTCATTTTCACATTCCATGGTTAGAAATTTGTGCGTTAATTTCTCCTCTGATGATATATTGTACTTTTTCATCTGTTTGGGAGTATAACTTATCCTCCAGTAATTTTGAACTCCTTCTTTCCTGCTATTAATAATATTTCTTCTTTCATCCCAAAAGAACAAAAAAAGAATTTTGTTGACCTGCAACTAAGTTGCAGCAGAATATTAGTGTAATACTCCTGTAGGTTATTTTTCCTGTAAGGCTGATTCTAAATGGAATATGCTTGATTCTAAATTTAAAACATAAATGGGTGTGTTTTATCAAAAAAAGGAGGAAAAAAAAAGGGTTAGTGTGTGTGCCCTTGTTTGCTCCGCTCAAAATAGTAGTTATTGCTAGATAAGATTAATTGTTGTTTTTCAAGAATAACTTGTTGTATTATAAGAGTTTGTTAAGTTACAAGTGTCATCTTTTGCAGGCACTTAGAGCTGTGTCCCACAATTTCCCTAACATAGTGATAGCATGTTGGGAACAAATTTCTGCAGCTGTGTATGACTTCCTAACCGTAGTTTGTCCTGAAGCTCCTTCTAGGAAGTCATGTGAATATGTTGGTAGCGCTTCTACATTTATAGAGGAAAAAGTTCTTACAGCTGCTATACGGGTAGAGGTTTCCTTTTTCCTCTCTTTCTGCTTTTAACTTTCCCCTCTTTGATGCTGAATTTTGCCTTTGTCCACTGAGTGGAACCAGACTTTAGCTTTCAATCCCCTCTTCATGTGGTAGATTACTTGGTGTATAATCCCTTTTAGCACAGACATGTTTTACAAGGATATTTAATTTTTTACTGTCATTTATTTCTAAAATACCATTCCATTTTTCTCATTACGTTTTTCGTATTATATATATTTTTTACCTTGTTCTAGTTGTGTAGCACTATAAACATGCTTTGTGTGATCAATACATCCACTTGATGATTGATTTTCTTATTCTGTTTTTCTTTCCACTTACAGTTTTCTTCCTTCTATAAGATGTCGATGTGCTGGCATTTATTCTTCTTCTGTTTATATGTTTCTTCTAGCTTGACTAATAGTTCTAGTTCCTTAGTTCAAATTTGTCTTATATCACTGAGGTATTTCCATAGATGATTGGAATCATAGGATTAAGTGTAAAGGTTTTTGACATTCTTTACAGTTATCCATTACAATCAATATTTAAGAGTTTATGGCTGAGATGTCATCCTAATGTGCATTCACAGAGACCCTTCCAGTACAAATCTCAGTGAAGTCTGCATTAGTTTGATGAACGCCATTCCTTGCAGGCTTGTACTATCTTCAAAATCTTTTTTAGAGTAGTATAATAGTTACAATAAATAATCCAAAGTTTCCTCTTACTTGGGTAGAATGCCTTCGTTGGTGAATTGAACGCCATAGGAAAAACTAATGAATTCTTATTGGCTTTCAAGTTCTTACATATTGGCTTTTTGTGTCCATTAGTTGTTGTGTACTAATCTTTTGTTTCTTTTTGTATTTTGGGCTGGCCTTGATTGAAATTAGGAATATTTTCTGATGAAATTGATTGCTGTAAGAACACATTTTCCCACAGTTTTCATGTAGGTAATAGCTTTTATTTGTGGTTTTCTTTTGTGTTAAGAAATTTTTATTGATACCATCATGCTAGAAAAGACGGGTATAATATGTGTAAAAAGATATTATTGTGTACAACTGTACCTTAGTTGTATTCTTGGGGTTCAAGTTGTAAATATAGTACAAATAGACTGGTGTAACTTTTGTTTGGACAGCAGTACTTAATAGAATTAATACATATGATCTGCTGTAGATTCGTAGACCTCATAAGGCTCTCTCCCCTGATGCTTGTGTTATGTGTTATAGAAGTTCTGAGGCAAGTGTTCAGCTTCTCTTACACTGTGAGGTTGCTTGGCAGCTTTGGAATAGACTTTTTTGCATTTTTGAGGGCAGTGGGTTTGACCTTCTTTGATTGGTTTTTATCTATCTGTTTTAGAGGTTTTGGATGGGGAAGGGAGTGCAAGGTCCTTTGGAAGTGCCCTATCTATGCAAGGTTTTGGTGTTTATGGTTGGAATGGAATGCTAGAATTTTCAACCAAAGGTTTACACCAACACTTATTTTATGGGATATATCTGTGTTCTTTGCCTCGTTATGGGTATTTTAAGGGCGTTTCTTTGATAGATATTCAGAGGGACTGGAGAGTTATTTTCAGTTGATTGTATCAGTTTCTTTGGTTTTGTTTTTACTTTTGTTTTAGGATGATCTCTAGTCCTCCTTCTTTTGTATCCTTCTTCCTTTTCTACTAGCATATGGCAGTCAAGATATGCTCATTGAATCTTAACGTTCTCTCTCATTCTCTCTCTTTCATACATCATATGCACATTATAATATTATATGCAAACTACAAAGACAATCTATAACCAGCGAAGGTAAAAATACAAGGACATACTATATACGTTTAGTTAGACAGGAACACACATGTATTTGTCTATTATTTATATTAGTGTTGAATATTTTTATCTGTGTTCATGTGGCACAATATATCATATGGTGCTTGCTTATTGCTCTTTAGACCTGATGACTAGGTGTAATGGAGTTGGTTTGAACATTTTAGATGTTTGATACCCATCCAAAATTTTAAAAATCAGTCTTATTGCATATGCTTTTAAAATAGTTCTGAAAAACCAATATAAATTTGGTTATCATGTGTCAGTTTTTATTTGTACCTTCTATTTTTTCTCCTGAATCTTTGTTTCCTTATTTTATTTTCTCTTATAACTTGTCATTGTTTCTTAAATTAGAAGTTTCCTTATTTATATCCGCTCTTTCCTATTTTCAATATTTAAATATGGTTAAAAAAGATTGAGCAAACAATGAATATTGGAACTACTTGAAAACCAAATGTTAAACTAATAATGATTTTAAATTAATTCAAATTATCATGGACTTGTACAACTAGTTTAACTTTAATGGTTCCAAACCTGTTTTTAAGTTTGCTAAACTCCCTATTAGGCTTAGGACTATCCATGTGTGCTACTATGTCATTATTGACTTGTCAAAGATTGTCTGAGTGGATAGTGATGCCTTGGATTGGATGCTGAGTTTTCTACCCCAATGCCATTGGTAGTGTGAGACCAAAGTTTTATTTAAGTTCGATCTGACCCACAGGACAAGATGCTGTGAAGGATCAACTTCTGGTTGGGTTTGAGCATCAGCGAGATCCGTAGGGCTCTTAAACCTAGTCACTTGATTTGGTTGTTATTGCTGAATTTGTAGTTATTTATTTTAAGATCTTGAATATCAAAACATTGTCCTGCAACTGATTTTATTTTATGGTTTCTTCTATTCTGACTTTGAACTCTCTGCTTAAATGGAGTGTCTTTACTTTTGATTCAATATATCTATTTCTTTTTATCTTGTTATCATTAGTCTTCTTAGTGGACTTGGTCAGTGCGAGGACTATCTTCATCTCTCTTTTCTAGGTGGCGATTATTCTTCTGTAAAATTTTTCAGGTTTTAGATGATTGTCTTCGTGCAGTATGTGGATTTCAAGGAACAGAAGATCTTTCAGATGATAAAATTTTGGATATTCCATTTGCATCTGATTGCATCAGGATGAAGAAAGTCTCATCTGCACCATCTTATGAACCAGAGAGCGATATAGTCGCTCCAAAAGAATGTGAATCTGGAATACACCAATGGTGTGAGACTATTGAGAAGCATATGCCTCTTATTTTGTGGCATTCCTCTGCAATGGTAAAAATTTCGTTTATTTAATGACATGGTTTCTTACTATTATTTTTGATTCTGAAGAATTGATCCATCTTTGTTAAAATGCATCATGTAAGTATGGTCAGATCCTTATTTTATCAGAAATTTTATTTTGGACTCTTAATAACTTCTTATCCTTGCAGCTTTGTGTATGCCTCTGTCGTTTATTATTTTTTTTTCTTTTTAGTGTATTGAATGATTTTTTCAAAACTTCATGGTCTATTGGTGAGTACAAAGAGAAAAGCTAGTTAAGAATCTTGGTTGAACACCCCGTCTTCCCTACATGCATTATGATGTATATATTGTACTATTTAAGAGCAAGTTAAGCATGTCATGCAGTACAATAGGCATCCTGGTAGGAATGGAAATAAGAATGCAAGCAGAATCCATCTGTCAGCACAAGCAGGACCTTGACCCCTAATCAATCATTGTTATTGGCATTGCTCATGAAGTCCATCAAGAAACAATGTTATAGGTAAATGGATAATGGAGAAAGAAGATGATCGCTGTCTCCTCCTTCCTGTGATTTGAGTTATGCTAATTTACAAGGAGATTTCCTCAAATTATCAGCTCTCTCAAGATTTAGTTAGTGCCACTACCCTGGTTTATGGTAATTTGAGATGCCGTGGGTGGAACGATTTTGGTTTTACATTTGAATCATGCCAACTAGGTGGGAATTATTAGTTGGATCAACTTTGGTAAATTTCAAAATAATAAATACCAAAACAGTATGAATGGTAGAATATGTGACCTATTGGATATGGTGAGGGCTTCTGCATTATCCTTTTAAGCTCTCTACAAGGAAATGACATTTGTTAAATAAGTAAATTTGAGGCCCTGCTTTTGGTTTGAGTAATCATCAAAAGGATTGTAGAATTAGTTCTTCTTCAAGTTATAATTCAATGAAGAGGAGACTGGATGATGACCTATTTTTCTATTAGAGTAGTCTTGCTCATTTTAGTTATTTTGCTTCTATATAACATGTATCTTTTAGCTTTTCTTATATTTTAATGATATTGGTGGGAGCAATGTAGTACAAGTTAATGATGGATTTGTATACAATTGGAGAAGAGACATTGAAAGATCCTTCTGGTAATGCTTTTCAGTGTTGAAAATTTATTTTGTTTCTTTAGATGTTTGTTGATGCAGTGGTTGCACTACCTGGTGTGTCGGATACTTGTTTGGATTTGCACTGAATTATAAAACTTAAGCTAAAGTGTTCAATACCCCACTGAAAAAATGATTACTTGCTGATTTCTGGCTACTTTTGCCAGTTCACCACCATTTTGACAAATGCCTGCTTCACAGTATCCCTCATGTGGCTACTACAATCTTCACCTTATTTTAGGACCTAGGACATTTGGAATAAGTCTACTATTTCTGTATTAGAATATTAGAATATTGATTGACTGTGAATATTGTAGTTATTATAGCTTCCATCTAGGATGTGATTAGGCCCATGATTAGGCTTGTGTTTACTGTACAGTTAATATAAATAATACCTTGAGAAGCTAGTCTCACACACTTCCACCATTTCTCACATGGTATTAGAGCAATTTTAGTGCGAAAAATTTCTCCCTTAATGCTGTGCACTTTTCAAGCGGTGAATATTCTCTCCCCTGCTGTGTTTTTACTCCAGCAATGTTCTTATTACTAGGGTTTAGTGGCTGTGCCTCTTTCTAGCCACCCTAGGATTCGATTTTTCAAAATCCACATCCACAGTCAAAGCTAGAAGCCTCTGTGCGGCAAGTCCCCGGAATCGCATCGTCGTCCGTCTCTGCAAGCATCCGCACGCGCTGTCATATGCTTTGCTAGTGACTCCCACGCGCTGACAACTTCTTCCGCGTGTGGAGGAGCGTGGATTCTCCCATCACTGTGAAACCTTCCAAATCCCTCCTCCGGCGTATTTTCGACCTATTCCTGCCCTTATTTCAGTGTTATCAGACCTGAACAACATTGCATCAATTCTGTTCTCTTCCTATTTTAAAGGTTAGGACCTTGTTTTGGAACCAACATATCCGAATGGCTTCTTCAGACACTGATACCATTGCACATCAACCATTCCACACTCTTTCTTCTACTCCTACTATCTGTGCTGAAAAATTAACTGGTTCTGGTAACTACATGACATGGTTTGTTTCTGTGGAGTTGTGGTTCTTAGGTCAGGGCCATGAGGGACACTTGGTAAAACAAGTTAAAGACATCCCTGATAAGGATATGTCTAAGGGGAAACAGGTTGATGCATATCTTTGCAATGTCCTCTGGCAGTCTATTGATCGTGTTCTTGTTAGCCAATATCGGCAGTATCGTACTTGTTATGAAGTTTGGCACAAAGCTAAAAAGCTCTACTCAAATGATATAAATCGTTTTTATAATGTTGTCTCCAATATGAAGACAATTAAGAAACAAGATCTGGATATGCAAACCTATTTGGGGCATATTGAGACTCTTCAACATGAATTCAATGAGATGATGCCCCTTTTGACTGATGTTGCACAACAAGAGGAACATCACGGCAAATTCTTCATGGTTCTTGCACTTGCCGGCTTGCCATCTGAATTGGATTCGGTCCGCAATCAAATTCTGGCCAATTCTGTGGTTCCTACTATGGATACTATGTTTGAGCAGCTGATTTGTATTTCAGCACCTATAAGTGTTTCTGTTCTGGCTACCCCGGCTGATTCTACTATTCTAGCTTCTCAGGTGAACCATCGAGAGGATGGTAAGGGAGGACGTGGTGATCAGCGTTCTCGAAATGGGGATCGACCTTAGTGTACTCATTGCCATAAAATTGGCCACACAGTGGACCGTTGTTTTCTCCTTCATGGTCGACCTACTAAGACTGCGAATGTTGCATAGTATGATTCTTCATTTGGTGCTATATCTGTATCTGTTGCTGACTATAATGAGTTCTTGCGATTCCGAGAGACCAAGTAGTCTTCCTCCACAGCCTCTGTTGCTCATACTAGTAATCTTATTGCTTGCATCTCTCAATCATTCTCACTTGGACCCTGGGTTCTTGGTTCTGGTGCTTCAGATCACATGATTGGTAACAAGAATCTATTCTCTAATCTCATTAACTCTAATTCACCGTCCACTATTACCTTAGCTAATGGCTCACAAACCGGTATAAAAGGCATTGGTCAAGCCAAGCCCTTGCATTTTTTATCTTTAAATTATGTCCTTTTTGTACCAAGGTGTCCATTTAATTTGATATATGTTAGCAAATTAACCCAGACACTACCTTATTCTGTTACCTTTGTAGCTAATTTAGTTCTTGTGCAGGATTGGGACACTGGGAGGATGATTGGAGTAGGGTGTGAGTCCCATGGGTTATACTACCTCACCACATCATCACCTCCTGTGACTTGTACTGATGTTGATTCATCCGAACTTCTCCACCATTGTTTGGGACATCTTAGTTTATAGAAACTCTAAAAGATGGTGCCTAATCTTTCTCGTATCTCTATTTTAGAATGAGAGTTTTGTCAATTAGAAAAACATGCTCGTAGTTCATTTCCTTGTCGTGCCAATAAACGAGTCTCCCTTTTGCCTTAGTTCATTCTAATGTTTGGGGTCCTAGTCGAGTCAACTCAACTTTGGGCTTTTAGTACTTTGTAACCTTTGTCGTTGACTTTTCTCGATGTACCAGGTTATTTCTAATGAAAAATCATGCTGAACTATTCTTTGTTTTTCAAACCTTTTTCTTAGAGATTAAAACTCAGTTTGGTATCAATTTGCACCTTGAGGAGTGATAATGCACGTGAATATTTTTCTGCTCCCTTTCAATCTTTAATGACTTCTCAGGGTATTCTCCATCAATCATCTTGTGCTCATACCCCTCAACAAAATGGGGTGACTGGGTGGAAAAACAGACACCCGATTGAGACTGCGTGTACTTTCCTCCTTCGTAACAATCTTCTGCTGCATTTTTTGGGGAGACGTGGTTATCACTTGTTGTTATCTGATTAATTGGATGCCATTCTCAGTATTACAAAATCAGGTGCCTTATTCTCTTTTATTTCCCAACCAGCCACTCTACTCTCTTCCTCTCTGTGTCTTTGGTTGCATGTGTTTTGTTCATGATCTCACTCCAAGTAAAGATAAGTTACAAGCCAAATCTCTCAAATGTGTCTTTTTGGGTTATTCCTTCTTACGAAAGAGTTATCATTGTTTCTCTCCTGCACTCAAACGATATATAGTCTCCCACGATGTTACATTCTAATGTTCCGGAATGTTCTATTGTTGCTAATATTCTTCCTATTTCTTTCACTAGTCCTGTTCCATAGGTTATTTCCTCTGCTGACTCGGCCCTTCCTTTCCTCACCTACCATCGCCGACCTTGACCTGAACCTATTAAAAGCCCCGTCACTGAGAGCCCTGCCACTGAGAGCCTTGTCACTGCAAACAACCTTTCCACTAATGATAGTCTTGCCACTAACCCAGTGGACTTACCTCTTGCTTTGGTTGCTTCTCCAGTTCCGGTCTTTGACATGGATTGTTCCATTACTAACTGCAAAGGTATTCGTTCTACAAGCAACCCTCACCCTATTTATAATTTTGTGAGCTATCATCGTTTGTCTCCACCATATTTTGCCTTTGTATCGTTTTTGTCTTCTGTTTTGATTCTTAAAAATACAGGTGAAGCTCTTTCCGACCCAAGGTGGTGTAAAGCAGTGATTGATGAAATGGCTGCCTTAGACTGCAATAGCACTTGGGATTTGGTTCCTCTCCCACGTGGTAAATTTACAGTTGGTTGTCGTTAGGTTTATACGGTCAAAGTTGACCCAGATGGCCAAATAGATTGTCTGAAGGCTCGACTGGTTGCAAAGAGATATATCCAGATCTATGGTCTTGACTATGGCGATACTTTTTCTCTTGTTGCCAAGATGGCCTTTGTTTGCCTCTTTCTCTCTATGCCCCTTTATTAGCTCGATATTAAAAATGCCTTGGCAAACTCAAGTATTTTTTAGGAATAGAAGTTGCTCAATCACAAAAGGGTATTGCCATCTCACAACAGAAATATGGCTAGGACATTTTGAGAGAAACGGACATGTCAAATTGCAAACCTGTGGATACTCTAATGGATCCAAATGTCAAGCTCCTACCCGAATTGGGGGAGCCCTTATTAGATCCTAGCAGGTACTGGAAACTTGTTGGAAAACTCAACTACCTCACAGTGACTGATAGAGCCCAAGATACTATGGGTATGGGCTAGGAGAGGGAGCGGGGTGAGGTTAGTCCGAAGCAGTGGAAGGTTTATTCTAGGAGGAAATCAGGGACACGTGGAAGCAATCAAGGGGAGCTGGTAGTTATAGAGAGAGAAGGCAGTAACGAATTGGCTAAAAGGGAGGAAGGCACGAGGGGAGAGGGGTGTGAAGAGAATTGTGAGTAGTTCAGCATTAGTGCTTGGGACCTGCAACTCTTTGAGCTGAGGGAGAGGGAGTGAGGAAACCGGAGTTCCATCATTGGTTTGACCTGCCGGATATGAAACGACGGGCGACAATGGTGTCTGTGGTACAGTCGAGGGTGGAGAACTTGGAAGGCAAGGTGACGGACATCGACGGGAAAGTGATGTCTGTTGAGTCGAAATTGGAGCAGCTCGTTTGTTCTGTGGCAACCATGCAAGAAGTCATGGCTAGTAGTGAAAAGGAACAAGCGGAATTCTGCTATCAGTTCTCCAGGTTGATGACTCGATTAGACAAATGTCCTAGAGGAGACGGCGAACAGGATGACATGTTGCTATCGGGGTCATCGGGATCATGTCGGGATGCAAGTCACGACAATCGCAATGGCTAGCGACCATTAGGGCGAGACACGTCGGAGTTCATGGCGGACTTCCAAGCCATGGCGCGACGGGTTGAGTTGCCGACATTTGCTGGAACCAATCCTCGAGGTTGGCTCATTCGTGCAGAGCGGTTCTTCGCAGTGCAACAGACACCCCCGGAGATGCGAATAGCACTAGCCCAGATTTGTATGGAGGGCGAGGCGGTGCAATGGTTCACCATCTTGACGGAGGTTTTTCTGACGATGACCTGGGAACAGTTCCGAGTTGAGTTGATGGAGCGGTTTAGTGGACTGGACATTCCAAATCCATACGAAGAGATAGCAGCACTTAAGCAACAGGGGACAGTGCAGGAGTTCATTGCGGAGTTCGAATGCTTAGCTTCTCTGTTGCCCAGGCAGCTGGAGCAACAATATGTGGGTTACTTTGTGAACGGGTTGAAGGAAGATATCCGGAATTGGGTCAGAGTCCATAATCCCAAAACCCGATTGCAAGCTATGCGGCTAGCCCGCAATGTAGAAGTGGCTTTGAAGAAAGTATAGGATAAACAGATGCGAGGCAAGGTGAGTAGACCTCCATCCCACTCTAATCAATTTTCATCTAGTCCCTATAAGGCAGGAGGAGGGTGGTCTGGTAAAATGGGGGAGTCTGGTCTTTCTAGTCCTATAAAAGACCGCATGGAGGGAAATGCTCAAGACAAACAGGGGCCATTTACTCGGAGAGGAACCCAAAATTTAACAGCTAAGGAGTGGGAGGAGAGACGACGAAAGGGACTCTATTTCAGGTGTGGCCAACAATATAGTCTTGGTCACAAATGCTCTAACCCGAAACTTAGAGTGATCTTGTTGGGTGAGGATGAAATAATGGATGACATGGGTGAAGTGGTTGTGGCTGAGGTTGAAGACCAGGAAGGAGAAATTGAAGGAGAATGTAACGTGGTGGACTTACAAGGATTGTGGGAATTTTATGGTATCATGGAGAGCAACATGCATATGCTCAAGACAATGAAAATAGAAGGAATGATACATGGAATCCCTAGTCTTACCTTGATCGACAGTGGAGCAACCCATAACTTTGTTTCACCAAAACTTGTGATTGCTTTAGGGTTGAAATTGGAGGGAACAGAAGGTCAACTAGGGATAAGGCTGGGTGATGGGTATAGGGTGCCTACCCGAGGCAAATGTTCTCACATGCAGTTGTCTATGGGTCAGTATTCTTGTGTAATTGATGCTTGGGTTTTGGACATGGGTGGTTTGGATTTAATTTTAGCAGTTGCTTGGCTGAGGACATTGGGAGAAGTGGTCATTAATTGGGACACTAGGGTTATGAGTTTTTGGGATGGAAAACAGTAAATTGAGCTACAGGGCAGTAATACAAAAAGTCTTTCCGCACTTCATAGCATGTTTGGAAAAGAAGTCATGGGGGGACATAAGGTGATATGCAAAGAAATGGGGATTCAGGGCAATGAGGCAGAAATGGGGGAATTAACCAACACACAGAAAGGTGAGCTGAATGCTGTCATGGACAAATTCCCAGCAGTGTTCACAAGCCCTAGGGGGTTACCCCCTACAAGAATCTTTGATCATGCAATTAATCTGATTCAAGGGGCAGGACCAGTCAGTGTTCGACCTTACAGGTACCGCTAGGTTCACAAAGATGAGATTCAAAGGTAGATACAGGAGTTACTACACCAAGGCATCATTCGGCACAGCAACAGTGCCTATTCCAGTCCAGTCATTTTGGTAAAGAAAAAGAATACTAGCTGGCGCAAGTGTGTGGACTACAGGGCATTAAACAAGGTAACTATTCCTGATAAGTTTCCTATTCCAGTTGTTGATGAATTACTGGATGAACTTCGCGGCTCTACATATTTTTCAAAGCTGGACCTCAAATCTGGATATCGCCAGATTAGAATGAAGGAAGATGATATAGAAAAGACAGCTTTTAGGACTCATAAGGGGCATTATGAATATTTGGTGATGCCATTTGGATTAATGAATGCCCCTTCAACATTCCAAGCTGCCATGAATGAGATTTTTTGGCCCTATTTGAGACGCATGGTATTGGTGTTTTTTGATGATATCCTGGTGTTTAGTTCTTCTTGGCAACAACATCTAGAACACTTGAGGTTAGTGCTCTCAGTGCTGCGCCAGAATCATTTTGTAGTCAAAAGTAAAAAATGTCAGTTTGGACAGCAACTTATCTCTTATTTGGGTCTTTTCATCTCTGGAAATGGAGTCTCTATGGATCCGGAGAAAGTGGCTGTAGTCATTAATTGGCCTGTACCAAAGAATGTGAAAGGTGTTAGAGGTTTTCTCGGGTTAACTGGTTATTATCGGAAGTTCATTCAAGGGTATGGCAAGGTGGCAAGACCCTTGATAGAATTAACAAGAAAAGATGCTTTCCACTGGGGACAAGATGCTTTATAGGCTTTTGAAACTCTTAAAGAGTTAATCACCACCGCTCCCGTGTTGCCTCTACCAGATTTCTCTGAGAGTTTTGACATCGAGTGTGATGCTTCAGGAAGGGGAGTAGGAGCCGTTCTGTTACAAGACAAAAACCCAATAGCTTATTACAGCAAAGCAATTTATGATAGAACTATGTCTAAGTCTTCTTATGAAAGGGAAATTATGGCTTTGGCTATGGCTATTCTGCATTGGAGACCGTATCTGTTGGGTAGGCCTTTTAGAGTTTACACGGATGAGAAAACCCTCAAGTTCCTCTTACAGCAAAGAATCTCTACCCCAGACCAGCAAAATTGGTTAGCCAAATTAATGGGGTATCGATTTGAGATTTTTTATAAGCCAGGGAAGGAAAATGGAGCTGCTGATGCACTGTCCAGAGCATTTGAGGAAGCTGAATTCTCTATGATCTTGTCTTTTCCTACATGGCTGGAGGGGCAGAGTTTGACTCAAGGAGTGGAGCAAGATCCTCAACTTGCCAAGATTATCGCTACACTGCAACATGACCCAAGGAGTTTTGTATTATAAAGACCGACTGGTCATACCAGCTGGTTCTCCATGGATTCCTGAGTTAATTACTGAGTTTCACTCTACCCTACATGGTGGGCACTCTGGTTACTTGCGCACATACAGAAGATTGGCTACTAATTTATATTGGCTAGGTATGAAGTGGCAAGTGCAGGAGTTTGTCCGTGGATGTGCAGTGTGTCAACAACAGAAGTATTCAGCATTAACTCCTGGGGGCTTGCTACAACCCCTGGATATTCCAGACCAAGTGTGGGAGGATGTTTCGATGGACTTCATTAGAGGTCTCCCTAAATCAAAGGGGTGGGAAGCTGTTCTAGTGGTTGTAGATAGATTGTCGAAGTATAGCCACTTTCTTCTACTTAAGCATCCTTACACTGCTAAGAGTGTAGCTGAATTGTTCGTAAAGGAAGTGATTCGGCTCCATGGAGTGCCTAAATCAGTAGTTAGTGATAGAGATCCTATTTTCATGAGTAAGTTCTGGCAAGAGCTGTTTAAGTTGTAGGGGACAAAGTTAAAATTCAGTTCTGCATACCATCCTGAAACTGATGGGCAGACTGAAGTGATTAATCGCTGTTTGGAAGCTTACCTATGCTGTTTTGCAGCTGAACAACCTAGGAGTTGGGCAATGTGGATTCCTTGGGCTGAATTGTGGTACAATACCACTTTTCATGCTTCCACAAACACCACACCGTTTGAGGTGGTCTTTGGTAAGAAACCTCCAACAATCTTAAAATTTATCTCTGGTGAGACAAGAGTCGAATTGGTAGCTAGAGAGCTGTTGGACAGAGATGAGGCATTGCGACAATTAAAAGTCCACTTGCTCAAGGCTTAGAACAGCATGAAGAAATATGCTGACAAACACAGGCGGGATGTCTCTTTTATAGTGGGGGAATGGGTTTATTTGAAATTAAGGCCTCATCGACAGAAATCTGTGGCCACAAGAATTAATCAAAAGCTGGCCCTGAGGTTCTATGGACCTTTTCAGATATTGGATAAGTTGGGGGCAGTCACCTATAAACTCCAGTTGGTAGCAAATTCAAGAGTTCATCCAGTGTTTCATGTGTCACAGCTTAAAAAAGCTATTGGACAGAGGTTTGCTAGTCCAACACTACCTATTGGTATGGGAATTGAAGTGCAAGGGGATGATCAACCACTTCGAGTTCTGGGGAAACGCAAGGAGCACAAACATGAGGAAGAAGTGGTTTAGTGGTTGGTAGAATGGCGGGGAAAACCTATTGAAGAAGCTACATGGGAAGATGAATACACTTTGCGTTCTCAGTTTCCTGATTTCAGTCTTGAGGACAAGACTGTTTTTGAAGAGGAGGGTAGTGATAAAGCCCAAGATACTATGGGTATGGGCCAGGAGAGGGAGCAGGGTGAGGTTAGTCCGAAGTAGTGGAAGGTTTATTCTAGGAGGAAGTCAGGGACACGTGGAAGCAATCAAGGGGAGCTAGTAGTTATAGAGAGAGAAGGCAGTAACGAATTGGCTAAAAGGGAGGAAGGCACGAGGGGTGAGGGGTGTGAAGAGAATTGTGAGTAGTTTAGCATTAGTGCTTGGGACTTGCAGCTCTATGAGCTGAGGGAGAGGGAGTGAGGAAACCGGAGTTCCATCAGTGACATGGACTGATATTGCCTTTTCGATGAATGTAGTTAGTCAGTTTATGAGTTCTCCATGTGACAGTCATTAGGATGTAGTGATTCGTATTTTAAAATACATCAAGAAGGGACCGGGTAAAGGTCTCTTGTATGAAGGTAGATGACATACTCAGGTAGTTGGCTATTCAAATGTTGATTGGGGGGGATGTCCATATGATAGACGCTCAACTACCAGATATTGTGTATTTGTTGGAGATAATCTAGTGTCGTGGAACAGCAAGAAACAATCTGTTGTTGCTCGGTCCACTGCTGAGGCAGAATACCGAGCCATGGCTAAAGCAACTTGTGAGCTCATATGGCTGAAACAGTTACTCCATGAGTTAAAATTTATAAAGGTTCAACAAATGAGATTAATATGTGATAAACAAGCTGCTCTCCACATTGCCTTTAATCTAGTCTTCCATGAAAGGACTAAACATATAGAGATCGCCTGTCATTTTATTAGGGAGAAGATACTTTCAGGGAATATTGCTACTGGTTTTGTTAGATCAAATGATTAGTTAGCATATGTATTTACTAAGTTTCTCAGAGGCCCTTGGGTTCACTACATTTGTAACAAGCTTGGAACATATGATATGTATGCTCTAGCTTGAGGGGGAGTGTTAGAATATTAGAATATTGATTGACTGTGAATATGTAATTATTATAGCTTACATCTAGGCTTGTAACTAGGATGTGATTAGGCCCATGGTTAGGCCTGCATTTACTGTACAGTTAATATAAATAATACTTGTGAGAAGCTAGTTTCACACACTTTCATCATTTCTCACATTCTGGTATATATTGGTTGGTCTACAAACTTAGGAGCTGTTAACTTATTAAGGGGCCTGCTTTAATTTGGTGTTCTTGCTCTAGAGAAATGCTAGAAATAAGTATCAACTTATCTTGTCTCAATTACTGTGGGGCTGGATAGCCTTCTTGCATTTAGCGTATTTAGGGATGTTCCATTAGTTCACATTCAAAGAGATGGGTGAGACCAGCATTTTTTTTCTTATGTTCTCGTCATTTTGAAGTACATTTTATCCTCCATCTTCTATTCTCTTATTTTATTTATTAAGTTTGTCTTTTTTAAGCTTTAACTAGAAAATGGAATAAGATACCAATAGCAAAGGAAAAAATTGATGTCTCCTCTTCTTAAGGCCATAGTTCTTGCCTGATTACATATCTATCTTTTTTCCTCTATAAATAGCTCTGAAATGTCTGTCCGTTTTCTGGAAGGTGAGAGCTGCGTCAATTACTTGTTTTGCGGGTATGACTTCTGCTGTATTTGTCTCTTTCACTAAGGAGAAACGGGACTTCATTATGTCTTCTTTAGTAAGTTTTGATGGAACTCATGCTTGAAGCTATGTTTGCTTCGTGTAATTTGATGGTTTTTACTTAGTATGGCTTCTGATTTTTTTTTTTTTTTTAAATTACTGAAAATTTTTGTAGATTAATGCTGCTATAAATGATGATGTGCCATCAGTTCGATCTGCTGCTTGTCGGGCCATTGGTGTCATTTCTTGTTTTCCCCAAGTTTGTCAGAGGTGATACTGGAACTTGCAGAAGAGATTTCAAAACTATAATGATCTTATTTAGAAGCTTTATTTCGGACTCATCAGAATGAAAATAAAAAGTTCAATAATGTTTGTAGTGCAGAGATACTTGACAGGTTTACCCATGCTGTTGAGATTAACACTCATGATTCCCTACTCTCAGTAAGACCTACTTGAGTTTTCAAGTTTGAACTCTATATATATTAGGACATAGGATTGTTACTTAAGCAGGAAATCAGAGATTTTTTCTTTTTGGTCCCCTTCAGGTAAGGATAACAGCCTCGTGGGCCTTGGCAAATATATGTTATGCTATACGTCACTGTGTCAACGACCTTCCCTTAGAATGTATGGGTGGGCTTACTGTGACTGGTGTGATTTACAAGTCAAGTAATTTATGTTAAAACTACTTTCTGATTTCTTCTTTTTGATAATAATTTTTTTGTCTTTCTTTTTCTTTTCTTTTCTTTTAATATTTTTGTCACAGGTTCAAGTGCTAATCCCTTGTTGGTTGTATCGTTAAGTGAGTGTGCTTTGCATTTGACAAAGGACGGAGATAAGGTAATTATGTTGACCTTTTCACTCCACCATTGTACCTTTTATTCCAATCTTTTGCATTGATGCATTGCCTTTTACGCATTGTTCCTATTGGATCTTCAAATTTTTATTTAGTTTGGTTTTCTTCATGACCATGTGGTCGTGAAGACATATATGGGATTTAATCTATCACAATAATGCTAATCCTTGTTGGACGAATTGCTGTTATTCAACCTTGTTTATCAAGCATCTCTATTTAGTACCTATCCCTTTTTAGTATCCCAAGTGGAGTTGCATGTAAGATTGAGAAAATTGTGAGGGAGTTTCCTTGGTCAGGTGTTGTTGAGAAAGGAGGGATCGCTTGGTTAATTGGAAGGCGTGTTGGAGGCCTAGGGAAAAAGGTGGTTTGGGTCTTGCTAATTTGGTGGCTGAAAAGATTTCTCTTACTAGTAAATCGCTTTGGCAGTTTTCCCTTGAGACTAATTCCCTTTACGATATGATTATTTGAAGCAAATATGGCTTAGAGCAGAATGGGTGGGATGTTAACCAAGCAATTACAACAACTTCTTGCAGCCCTTGGAAATTTATTTCTCAAGAGTATGCTGATTTCTAACCAATGCTTTCTCCAAAGGTAGTTAATGACAATTGTATCAAATTTTGGGAGGATCACTGGGTGGGGGACAATCCTTTTATAGAGGCTTTTCTTTGTTTTTATCGTCTTTCTTCTCTTCATAATTTCTCCATTCATAATGTCTATGGCTTCCAGGATTCCATTGTTTCTTGGAGTTTTTTTTTTTTTTTTTTTNTTTTTTTTTTTCAGGAACCTGAATGATAGAGAGAAGCTTCTGAATTGGAGTCTCTTTTGGTTTTGTACTTCGGTTAGATTCTTTTCTGTTTCACTCCCAATTTGGATAGGAGGGTTTGCACCCTTGATCCACCTGGTATATATTCTTGTAAATCTTTTTTCCTGTTTCTTGCCCAGTTTAGGAATAGGGTGAAGTTCTTGCTTGATAGACCACTCTGGAAATCAAAAGCTCCTTCTATGGTCAAGTCTTTCATTTGGATAATGGTGCATAATAGGAGTAATACTAATGATAGGTTGTAGGTTTGCAGGCAACCTAAAGCTCTTTCCCTTGATATGTGTGTTATGTGTAGTGCTAATTCTTAAACAGCTGCCCAAATCTTACATTGTACAGCAGCCAGTTCTATTTGAAGTATCGTGTTTGGTATTTTTGGAGAGTGTTGGGTGTCCCTCAAATTTGAAGCAGTTCTTGTTGGTTATGTTTAGAGGTTTTGGGGGGAGCAAGGATGCTAGAATCGTATGGGGTTGTGCTATTTATGTAGTTATTTGGTGTATTTGGTTGGAAAGAAAGGCTTGTGGGTTTAAGGGAGCTGTTTTGTATTTGAAGCTGTTATAGTCAAGATTGTTTTCCTAGCTTCTCTTTGGTGCACAATTCATGGTTTCTTTAAGGGTGTTTCTTTGATGAAGACCCCATGAGATTTGACAGCCCTTTTACATTTATTTTTTCTTCTTTTCTTGCTGTTGTCTTTTTATGTGTTTTTCTCCTAGAGGAGCTGATCCTCTTTTCATCTTGTACTCTTCCTTTCTTAATACAATTCTTCTTTTATCCCAAAAGAAAAAACCAAAAATTTCTATCACCATAATGCTGAAATGCATCAACATAATGATCAATTGATCACAAGCATTGGGTTGATATGTTCCATGTTCTTCCTTCTCATATCCTGTCCCTTTCTACTCTCTTCTTATATGCCCTTGTTCCTTGAGGCTCATGTTATTTAGATTGTAAATGTCATTGCGCATTTCATTTGAATTTTAGCTTGAAAAGTTGCTCTTTAATCTTCTTTGTCAAGTCCTTATTTTTCTATTTATTAGGTAAAAGCTAATGCTGTGAGGGCTCTTGGGTATTTATCAAGAATCTTTAAATGCCCTATTTCATCAAAATTGCAAGACATGTCTGTGGACTGCTTGGACCACAGGAATGAGGCCTTTAACTCTAGTGAATATCCAAAGGTTCGTCGAGGGTATAAATCTTACTCTTGCCAATTGTATTCTCTGGAGGATTCTCACAGGCTGGAGAGAATGGTTCAGGCATTCATTTCTTGTGTTACTATTGGGAATGTTAAGGTATCATAATTGCATTGTTTTGATTTGTTTATTCAGACTAAGTTTTATTGCTTATTAATGAATCCACTTCATTTGTGTTAAAGCTTGAGCATGCGTTTAACAGGTGCAGTGGAATGTTTGTCATGCATTTGGCAACCTCTTTCTAAATGAAACATTAAGGCTCCAAGACATGGATTGGTATGTCTGTTTATGAAATCTTTGATTGTTTGTTTTTGAAATCTGCAAGACATTAAAGTATATTTGCTGTTCTTCTATCATCAATTGTTTGTTTGTTATATTCAATGTTAATTCTGAAAGCAGGCATATGCTATTAGAAGCAATGATGTAATAGATGACAATAAATTTTTGCCTTGGATGGTTTTTATCTGTACAAAGACCCTTGAGTAGCGGTGTCTTTCCTTTATTCTGTTTGTGCCTTTGCTGGAGTGGTGTTTCATGAAGTAAGTTTGCTTATTTACTGCCTCATACAACATAAAACACTACTTCAAATTTAATTATAGGAGAATCTAAAAAAAAAAAAAAAAAATTACTCCNAAAAAAAAAAAAGTTACTCCTTCTAGAATCAATTCTTCCAGAATGAATTTCCCTTTTGCTCTCTATAAATCCTTCAGAATCTATCCCAATCAAGCTCTAAATGGTTCATTTTTAAAATGGAGGGACCAAATCGTTCGTTTTTTGAAAACAGGGAGACCCAAAATTGCAATGAAGCTAAATTCTTTCCAATGAGACAGATTGGTGTGACCAAGGGATTGATGGCATGACTCTTCAAAGTTTGTCACTGTTAGAATATTAGTTGTAAATACTGTAGTTATTATAGCATATGTTTAGGCTTGTAATTAGCTTATGATTAGGCCCATGATTAGGCCCGTTATTGCTGTACAATTAGTATAAATAATAGATGTGAGAAGCTGGTCTCACAACCTTTTCCACTATTCTCACATGGTATCAGAGCTATTTTAGTGAGAAAAACCTCTCCCTTCCTACTGTGAATTTTTCCAGCGGCGTTTTTCCCTCCTTCCCTGCTGTGCTCTTACTCCAGCAGTGTTCTTACACTAGGGTTTAGTGGCTGTGTCTCTATCCAGCCACCCTAAGACTCGAGATTCAAAATTTTGACCCCACAGTCGACCTCAGCACCCTCCAATTGGTCTGTCCCCGGAAACCCGCCACCAGATGCCGCCGCACGTGCCCACACGTTCCGCCACCTTCCCTGCGCTTGACGCCCACGCACAGCCACTTTCTTCCGAGCGTGGAGGCGCGTGTCAGCTCCGATCGCCGTGAAATTTTCCAGATCTCTCCTCCGGCTTATTTCCGACCTGTTCCTGCCCTTACTTTGGTGTTTTCTGCCCTAGACAGCATCATAACAGTTCTGCTCCTCTTTGTTAACTGTTAGTAACATCCAAATGGCCTCTTCAGACAAGGAAAATTCTGGTCACCACTCATTCCTTACTTTTTCTTCTACTCCAACTATCTGTGCTGAGAAATTAACTGGTTCTGGCAACTATATGACCTGGTTAGCCTCTGTGGAGTTGTGGTTTTTAGGTCAGGGCCATGAGGCACACTTAATCAAACAAATTAAATACATCCCTGAGAAAGATCAGCCTAAGTGGAAGCAGGCTGATGCTTATCTTTGTAATGTTCTTTGGCAATCTATTGATCGGGTTCTTGTTGGCCAATATCGACCTTATCGTACCTGTTATGAGGTTTGGCAGAAGGCCAAGAAACTCTACTCAAACGATATAAATCGTTTGTATAATGTTGTCTCTCAGATGAAAACTCTTAAGAAACAGGATCTAGATATGCAAACTTATCTTTAGCAGATCGAGACTCTTCAGCAGGAATTTAATGAGATGATGCCATTCTCAACTGATGTTGCTCAACAAGAGGCACATTGTGGCAAATTCTTTATGGTCCTTGCACTTGTTGGTCTGCCTTCTGAATTGGATTCAGTCCGTAATCAAATTCTGGCCAACCCTGGGGTTCCTACTATGGACATGATATTTGAGCAGATAATCCGTATTTCAGCACCTATAGGTACCTCTGTTTCGACTATCTCAGCTGATTCTACTATTCTAGTCTCTCAAGTGAACCATCGAGAGGATGGTAAGGGCGGCCGTGGTGATCAGCGAGCTCGAAATAGAGATATCCCCCGATGTACTCACTGCAATAAAATTGGCCATACAGTGGATCGCTGTTTTCTCCTTCATGATCGACCTTCTAAGGTTGCTAATGTTGCACAGTATGGTTCCTCCTTTGGCACTGTATCCGTCTCTGCTACTGATTACAATGAGTTTCTCAGATTCCAAGACAACCAGTGGTCCACCTCCATTGCCTCTATTGCTCAGCCTGGTAATCCTATTGCATGCATCTCTCAGTCCTCTTCTCTTGGACCTTGGGTTCTTGATTCTGGTGCTTCTGATCACTTGTCTGGTAACAAGAATTTATTTTCTCATATCACTTATTCTAATTCATTATCCACTGTTACCTTAGCTGATGGCTCACACACTACAGTCAGAGGCATTGGTCAGGCCACACCCTTGCCTTCCCTATCTTTAAATTCTGTTCTCTTTGTGCCTGGGTGTCCATTTAATTTGATTTCTGTTAGCAAATTAACTCAAACCCTCCCTTATTCTGTTACCTTTGTTGCTCATTCGGTTATTGTACAGGAGCGGAACACTGGGAGGATGATTGGAGTCGGACATGAGTCCCGTGGGCTATACTACCTCGCCCCACCACCATCTCCTGTGGCTTGTATTGCTGCTGATTCTCCTGAACTTTTTCATCGCCGTTTGGGACATCCTAGCTTACAGAAACTACAGAAGATGGTGCCGAGTCTCTCTAGTGTCTCTTCTTTAGAATGTGAGTCTTGTCAGTTAGGCAAACATGTTCGTAGTTCTTTTCCTAGTCGTGTCAATAAACGAGCCGAGTCTCCTTTTTCACTGGTTCATTCTGATGTATGGGGTCCTAGTCGTGTCAACTCAACTTTGGGTTTTCAATACTTTGTTACCTTTGTTGATGATTTTTCCCGATGTACTTGGTTATTTTTAATGAAAAATCGTTCAGAACTTTTCTCTATTTTCCAAACCTGTTGCTCAGGGGGAGTCTAGATTGGTGTGTCGACTTCGCCGATCTCTCTATGGACTTAAACAGTCTCCACGGGCTTGGTTTGGGAGATTTAGTTCAGTTGTCCTACAGTTTGGTATGACTTGGAGTGAGGCTGATCATTCAGTCTTTTACTTTCACTCATCCCCTAACCAATGCATGTACTTGATTGTCTATGTGGATGACATTGTGATTACAGGGAATGATCAAGAAGGCATACAAAAACTCAAGCAACATCTATTCCAGCACTTTCAGACAAGATTTGGGCAAACTCAAGTATTTTCTGGGAATAGAAGTTGCTCAATTCTGAAAGGGTGTTTCCATCTCACGGCGAAAATATGCCTTGGATATATTGAAAGAAATAGGTATGTCAAACTGCAAACCTGTGGAGACTCCAATGGATCCAAATGTCAAGCTCCTACCTGATCAGGGGGAGCCCTTATCAGATCCCAGTAGATATCGGAGACTTGTTGGGAAACTCAACTACCTTACAGTGACACGTCCTGATATTGCATTCCCTATGAGTGTACTTAGTCAATTTCTAAGTGCTCCGTGTGACAGTCATTGGGATGCAGTAGTTCGTATTTTAAAATACATCAAGAAGGCACCAGGTAAAGGCCTATTGTATGAAAGTAGGGGACATACTCAGGTGGTTGGATATTCAGATGCTGATTGGGCAGGTTGTCCATACGATAGACGCTCAACCACTGGATATTGTGTATTTGTTGGGGGCAATCTAGTGTCATGGAAGAGCAAGAAACAATCAGTTGTTGTTCTATCAACGGCTGAGGCAGAATACCGAGCCATGGCTAAAGCAACCTGTGAGCTCATATGGCTGAAACAGTTACTTCAGGAGTTAAAATTCATGAAGATTCAACAGATGAAACTAATATGCGATAACCAAGCAGCTCTCCACATTGCCTCCAATCCAGTCTTCCATGAAAGGACCAAACATATAGAGATTGACTGTCACTTTGTTAGACAGAAAATACTTTCAGGGGATATTGCTACTAGTTTTGTTAGATCAAATGACCAGCTAGCAGACATATTCACTAAGTCTCTCGGAGGCCCTCGGGTTAACTACATTTGTAACAAGCTTGGAACATATAATATGTATGCTCCAGCTTGAGGGGGAGTGTTAGAATATTAGCTGTAAATACTGTAGTTATTATAGCATATGTTTAGGCTTGTAATTAGCTTATGATTAGGCCCGATATTGCACAGTAACAAATAACAATTTTGCTCTTGTCCTTGAGAGCACTTTTATGAAATAGGTACAGTAATCTAAGGAATTGTGCTCAAAACTTAATGTTAGTGGGTGTTGTTATTTTTGCTACTGCGTTGCTTGTCTCTGTGCTCTGTTCCTATTGAATGTTCATTCTTATCCGCTATCTTTATAATATAGACATGTAAAGCTCTGAACCTTACTTTGTTTTCTCCCTGTGTGCAGGGCCCCATTTGTTTTCTGACATGTATAGCTATGAACATTAATTTGTTTTCCCACTCCATTTGCAGGGCTCCATTTGTTTTTGGTATTCTTCTGCAACTATTACGTGATTCATCTAATTATAAGATCAGGATACAAGCTGCGGCTGCATTGGCTGTGCCAGTGTCCATGCTTGGTAAGATTTTTTCTTTTATTGGTCATGGTTGACATGTAATGCATGTCCTCCACTAATTTGTTTGTCGTTTTTTCTTTCAGCTAAAAAGCACAGATATCCTACAATAGCAAACTTACCTGTGTGGGAAGCATATCCGACATGTGAATGTGTCTAATATAGCCTGATGCATATCTAGGCCATGCCCTACGTTTTTTTTTTTTCTTCTAAACTGATAAATTGGGTTCATTTTGTACATGACTCAATGATTGCTTGATATGTTTTTATGTGCACAAAATCTGTCTCAGATGTGCAGAGGATACAGCACCCAAAACTGTCTTAACTCTTAAACTACTTTGTGTTTCTCATATGCTGGGTTCACACCATGAATCATTCTGAGTTTCTAGGTAGAAGATCCTTCCCATACTGTATTTTGATTTCGGGTGAGAAATTGAGAGAAAACTTAAAATACCTTAATCAATTTGATGTTTAATAGGATTCACGTTGAATGAAGCCTCAGTTCCATCTAACTAGTAGTGTCCACCATCCTTCAATGTTCTGTTCAGGGGAAAATTCTTTTCTGTGGTGAATGATTTATAAGGGTAACAACAATCAGAAGGAAAGTGCATTTAATGTTGAAGCTCAGATCATCTTTGAGATGAAAATTTTAGGAGGTTCTACTCCATTGCTTTACCTTTCTTTCTTTTTTGAAATCCTTAATATGATGAGTGTGTTGTCTTATGCTTTCAATCATGTTAATTTCTGGTTCATTCACCTAGTTGTAGTGCTTTATGCCTGTGTACATGTTGAGACTTTGTACTAAGCAATTGAAGGTGTGTGGAATACAAATGGTGCCAGCATGCTGGTTGATGGGAAGGCCTCCAACTAATTTATGAGTACAGACAATGGGGGTCCTTTGATGGCTCCATGGATTACAAAGACAAACTCTGGGTAGCTTGATGAGTAATGTGATCAACAGATGGTTCAGATTATAACTGACAATGCTGCTGTAAGCAGCAGGGATGATGATCAAAGTGGATATTCCTTTTTTTCTCTTTTAAGTGTTATGCGTTCTTCAAACCATGCATTAGAAATCATGATAAAAGTGAGATGAACATGTTGAATGTTAATATAGAATATAGAATTATGTGGAATGTTGTTGTGAGACTAGCTTCTTATTTATAGTAGCTATAGTAATTACAATGCTAATCTAAGCAATGTGGGACAATTCACATATTTACTTATATACATTCTAACACTCCCCCTTAAGCTGGAGCATATATATCATATGCACCAAGCTTGTTACATATATATTGGATCCGAGGGCCCCTAAGAGATTTATTCAAGATGTCTGCTAGTTGATCGCTCTAGTTGACGGAATGAGTAGTGATATGTCCTGTGAGGAGCTTCTCTCTCAAAAAATGACAGTCAATCTCGATGTGTTTGGTCCTCTCATGAAATACCGGGTTTGAAGCAATGTTTAAAGCTGCCTAATTGTCACAAATAAGCTTCATTCGTCCTGGAACCATATCAAGGCACCATCTTAACCGAAAAGCTTAAGCTGTTTGGTGAAGGCCCATGAATGGTTTTATATCTAACATGCCCCCGCACATGAAAGCCCTTTGTGCTTGAAGTGTGGACAAAGCATAGGCACCTTGTGCTGAAATTTCAATTTAATTGAGAAAGTGGAGATAGAAGGATTTGATCTTTTGAATGCAAGGTCAAAGAGGCTTTGATACCACATAGAATATAGAATTATGTGGAATTTGCTTCTGATTTATAGTAGCTAATTACAAAGCTAATCTAAGCAATTTGGGACTATTCACATATTTACATTCTAACAGTTATTAGATCACTGAAGTGGTAAATTGATGCTAGATTAGATTATATGGTTGAAAGGCAAAGAGGAACATAAAGGAATGATGGGCAGTGAAGATAAAAAGGAACAAAAAGGGGGAGTTTGACTTATGGACATTAGGCATTAGAAAAGCTGTAAAATATGGTACTGGTGTCAGGTATGGATTGTAGAACCGGATGACAAACCGCAAAAGATTTGTATGCAAGTTTTGTCATAGTGTAGGCATGAAGTAAGGCAAGGACATGAGAAGACTACATTCTACGAGGTGGCCTATGTTGGATTTGTTGATAGCTAGATCAAGAGTTGCACACCACTTCATTGCATGGAATATTCTTTAAATCCTAGGTACATCTAAATTTGGGTAACTATCCATCATAGAATGATAAAAAGAAAGCACATGTCTCGTCATGATGATCTACTACCAACAGTAATAGTGTCTCATTTTTACTCTAGAAATATGTTGCTTGGCAGCTTTGAATTGGCTTTTTGGATTTTTTTATGAGTAGTGGGTTCATCAAGTCTCTTTTAAACTTTCTTTGTCCATCCATTTTTGAGTTTTTAGTAGAAAGGAGGAGTGTAAGGTCCTTTGGAAGTGTTCTCTCATTGTCAGGATTGTGGTGCTTAGGGCTAGAGCATAATTTCAGAGTGTTTTATTGTAGATTTTTTCCTTTGCATCTTTTATGGATACAGTTGTTTCCTTGCCTTCTCAGGGGGTGTCAGCATATATTTTTTCTAGTTGGATTTATCTAATGAATTGATTGGAGAGCTCTTTAGTTGATGTTTTCTTCTTCTTCCTTTTTTTTTTTTTTTTTTTTTTTTTTTTTTTNTCTTTTCTTTTCTTACCTTTGTTTTAATTTTTTGGTTGTTTTAGGAGGATTTCCTATCCTCATTCTATGTAATTCTCTTCTTTTTCTTAATAATCTCTTCTTTTATTCCCCCTTCCCGAAAACAAATGCCAACACCATGGTGCAGTGGAAGAGGTGAAAGTGGGAGGTGGAAAATAGATAGATTGAAATTTGGGATGCAAATCGTTTTACACTTGCTTGATAAAAAAAAAAAATGAAATGCACTTCACAGTTTTCTCACATTTTACCTAGTACCAAGGATTGACAATTGAAACCTTTCTTTGCCATTCCCATCTCTATTTTCTGGTCCCTACGAGCACATCGTAATGCTTTGTTTAGATTAACAGAAAACTAGAGAGGAAAGAATTTGGTAGAAGAAAATGGGATGCGAAATATAATTTTCACCTGTTTGAGGAAAGTAGGGGAAGATGCATCGGGTACAGTGCAACTTTTCATTTTAAATATTGTCCCTAATTAATATGATGGTTATATTTTTTTATATTTGGCATATTTGTAAATTTATATGATCAGTTTTGTTTCCTCTCACTTTTCCTACACAACCAAACGAGAGAAAATGGTTTTCTTCTTTATCTTTTTCCTCTAATTTTCTCTTCTCCCTTTTTTATTTCTTCTCATTTTCTTTCCTCTACTTTTTTCTCATTGCAACTAAGCAAAGGGTAAACATCTCAAGCTCATCTACATCACCATCTTCTGTAGAAAGCATGGGTTCCACATATGGTTTGTTGAGAGACAAGTTTGTGATCTACAGAAGTCAAGTACCACCCTCAAATGGATCCCATGCATTTCCACCATTGCCTGACATCCAGGCCTCTCCTTGGTAGTATAGTAACTTTCACTTTTCCCTTTCAGGGGACAAAGATTACTCTGCATGTGCACTAAAGCCTCTGCTTACCCTGTCGTATCTTCCACTACCACCACCCTCCCAAAAAAAAATAAAATTGTATCCTCATACCCATGTCTGATATATTTAGGCTTTTATCATCAGCATTGGTTATACTGGATTTTTCTACTTGCTTCTCACTCGGGTAATTTTTGATTCAGAGTCTATTATCTGAAGATAACCTGTTCTCTTATGTTTCAACAGATTATGGTCTCTCCTTCTCAGACGTCGTGCAAGGTGTAGAGCATGCAATAGAGAATTTGGGTGTGGACCAAATTTCAACAGCATCAAGTTTCAAGTATAGGGTTGCATTGCAAAAACAGGTCAACCTTTGTATTCATCAACACCATGTGGAGTTAATCATTTTGGTGTGGCCAAATGAAAATGACATGAAAATCTGGGTTATATAATTTGAAGAAAGGAACTTTGTAGTTCTTGATAATACTGAACTGCCATCTAGCTAGTCTCAGCAACATTTAGAAGGCTTCTTCTGTCTTGGTTGGTTGTGCCCTTTGACTTTGGTGCAGTTCTTATTTATTACCCTGAGAGACTTTGGTAGGAGAAAAGAGGCTAAATTTCTTTGGCAGCCTGCTGTTTGTGCAGTCATTTGATGCATCTGAATAGAGCTTAATGCCCGTATTTTTAAGTATACTTCCTTGACCTTAGGGCTGATTTGGGACAAGATTGTGCATTTGGCCTCTCTTTGGTGTTTTGCCCAAGGTCTTTTTAGGGGATTTTCCCTTATAGCCTTATTGCATTAATGTTTGTGTTTTGTGCCTTCTGTATTTTCTTCTTTCTGACTTTTTTGGTCTACAAGGATATCTTATCTTCTACTTTTGTAATACTTCCTTTCTTGTTTTAATGAATTTCTTCTTTTTATAGAGAAAAAAAATATTCTGGATTATAGTGCTTTGAAAGACACACCTTTCTTGAGTTTATTAAGCTTATAACGGCGGAAAGAACCAAATGAAATATTACATTATGGACTTTTATCTTAGATTCAAGATGCTATATTAAATGTATGAATCAAGACTTACGTGGTATTCTTCTCTTTATGTGCAGGTTTGTATTGAATCATAGAATTTTAACACTGCTCTTTTGGCCTCATCTCTCTATGCGGTTCTTAACTGAATTCTTCTTTTTTCCTTGTACAGCTAACCTTGACAATGTTACACGTTCTTAGCTTTTCCTTGAGCACAAATCACGATTCTTTGAAAGATTTTCTTGTGAAGGTGAGTGTTTCATATCCTATTTACATAATCATGTGCTGCTATGCATTAAAAAACTTGTTAAAAGCTTTTGCTATCAGTAAATACCTTAGTTACTTGACTGATGTGGCACTTTTCTGTTTGGTGATAGTGTATATTATTTTGAACTATGAATGGGTCTAATTTAAACTCATTTTAAAATGAGTAACTGGTCCATCATAACGAAATGTAAATTAAGGCCCACCTGAAAGAATTTGCAGACGGCTTTCAGGTTTTTGTATGAAGAGAATCCTTGCAGTCAGTTAACATATTTGTAATGATATTTGTAAGGCATAAAAAGTACTAGGAGGTCACATAACTTAAACAAACAAAACTGCTTCAAAAAGAGAAGGTATCACCAGCCTTAATGGGCTAATTCAATATATACCCATTTCAATAGTTTGACCTTCACTTTCAACTGGAACAGTCACTGACCCAAGAATGGAACTTTTCAAAATTATATCCCAATCATATATTGTGGCATTGATCTGTTACGTCAGCAGGAAAGAAGTCAGTTTCTCAAGGCCTACCTAACAAATTGAATCTGACAATTAAGAAGGCATTTGTTGACATGAAGCATGGAAATATCAAATATGTAAATATTCTTCCTTTGTAGGATAAAAGGTAGGGTGAATACTCAAAAGATTATGAAATGTCAACTTTGATTAAAATTCAAAAACTACATATGCATAGATAATTGTATTTATATTCTGTATTCATCTCAACTTAATTTTTGGTCTGAAAAAGAGGGGGGGAAGGCTTTAGTGAACTTCTGCATACAAATTATTTAGAAATATCCAGATAGTATATCTGTAAATTGTCAGGCCCAACAAACATTAAAGGCAAGCCAAAAATTATTTAATAAAATGAAATTGAAAAAGCGCAAACCAGTGTAATCTCAACAAAGGTTGAGAAGCGAATAAACTACATTATTATAACTTCTAAAGATATATACTACTTGCACAAAAATGTATCGCTAGGAGGTAGATAAAGGTCTTTGGCCTCCGAAACAAAATACAAATTCAGGTGTATTTACTAGACAAAAAGGAAAGAGAAACAAAAATATAAAACAAGTCCTTAGAAAAAAAGTTGAGTTTGGATTTGTCTGTGCTTAATAATAGGAGTAGCTTGAATGCGATGTACATCATCATCAATCTGCTTAGATAAGAATTAAACCTTGCAAACCACTGTAAACCATCTTCAGCATTTGTAAACACTTGGAATACCTACTCTAAATCAAAATATAGATTATACATGGACAAGAAGTTCATCAGCTTAAAAATTGAACTCCTCTCCAAATAGGATTTCTCGAACCAGGGACCATGGAGCTTCATCAGCAGTTGCTCTTAGGCTGCTTAGGCCTAGTGGGTTCGTTGCATGTTGGATCTTTTGCATTTGTTTAGTAAGGCTTGAGATTTCTCATGGGGATGAAGAGGTGTACCTTCATGTGGGTCAATCTTATTAACGACTGAAACTGGAAAGCAAGACTTTATATTTGCGGAGTAGTTTCTTGTCCCAACTACTAAGTCTCTTAGCTTAAGTTCTGTTGGCATGAGCTTTTTATGCACAAGATTACCTACGCTAAACTCTAGTGGCTTTATGTGGTTAGGCTTACCCTACCTTTGGAAGGCTGGTTAGCACTGAAAGGTCTTCAAAAACTTCCTGTCTATATACTGTTTATGCTGATAATTGAGAACTCTTGCCATAGTTGATAGCATCCTTTTGCATTTACAACCAATTACACCCTGCTTTAACAGGGTATATGTATTGATGTATGTGAGAATAGTGGAAAGGTTGTGAGACTAGCTTCTCACATCTATTATTTATACTAACTGTACAGCAATAACGGGCCTAATCATGGGCCTAATCATAAGCTAATTACAAGCCTAAACATATGCTATAATAACTACAGTATTTACAGCTAATATTCTAACAATGTAGTCCTGTACGAGCGAGCACCCTTCTCAAATCTCAGCCTTTGTGGATAAATAGTGGCATTCCTTTCATCCGAGGTAGTCCATGCTCCAATTGAAACTCATCAGACTTCTCTGTGCAAAATATTAGCTTGCAACACGGCCATTCAATGGGCTCAGTTTCTGCTGTGTGAAGTTCTCTAGAACGTGGCAAGTAGTGTCTCCATATCCAAGTTGGTGTGATGTATTGCCTACTTCTGTAGTGGAGAGTCACATCTGATAAATTATGGTTTTGGTTAATTGTTATTTGTCAGAATAGTTAATTAAAATAAATAAATAGATTTCAAGGGTCATTTGCTTGTAGCTCATTTGGATTCATTCAGATTTCGCTTTTCCATGTTCCATCCATTCTGCATAGCTAATCTAATCACATCTTCTTGGATCTGCAATATCTACAAGCTCTGACGCGCTCCTCCTCATTTTTATTACCATAGTTCTATTTACCGCAAGATAAATCTACCATAATGACCTAATTCTTGTTGCAAATATAAATTGTTGGCAGTTGGAGGTTTTAAAACGATCCTGGATCTGTTTTGTAGGTTTTCCTTGATTGTTTAGGCTAATAACCAAGGTAGATTTCACGTTTTCATTGAATCATGTCTTAGATCTGTATTATTTATCAGTCATTTAAATATGCTATTTCTCTTATTTTAGAAATACTTTATTGTAAATTTTGTGACATACTAGCTAGCATGCAAAACATTTGATTGTCGTGTTTTATCTACACAGTAATTGATGGAAATTTCTCCTTAGTTGATTTTTCTTTTGTTTGACTTGTGTAAAGAAAGCATCATTCATTGAAGATTGGTTTAAGGCACTATGCTCACCAGTTCAGGACGCAAAATGGCTCGGTGCCCAAGATAAGTCCATTGAAGACCGAAAGAAAGTGATGGTTTCCAGGGCAATACAATCATTAATAGAAGTGTACAAAGAAAAACAATACCATGCAATCTCTAGAAAGTTTGAGAAGTTGCAGGACATATGAAAGTGTAGTTGAAAAAATATATGGGTTGTGTATTAAAATTTTCCTTTTCAGGTAGCTTACCAGCTGTTAGTTTTTGTTTTTGTTTTTCCTTGTACCTCTTGTGCACCAAAAAAGAAAGTGAAAATAAGAAAAATAGTTTATATGTAATGTTAATATTTAATGTGCAATTTTATTAAGGCCAAGTCTATAATACCAATGGCACAAAATGGGTACCGGTGCAAAGGTCAATAAATGATTGAGATTAAGCCACGTGTATGGTCTACATATTATGACTGAATATTACCTATAGATGGTCAATTGTATTTTGGCTCAGAAAAATTTATGTATTGACTTGTGTTTCCCACTAGCCAAAAGGACACGTTTTTCTCTTCTCCTCCATCATTCCCATTCCCCCTTCTTCATTTTCTTCTCTTCACTTCACACACACATCAACCCACATATACACCTCTAGACTTATAATTTTCTCCTTTAATCACTCACTTTCACCATTTCTTCATCTCCCTTTCCCATTTCGCCCCCTTTATACTAGCACACTCCGCATTTTTTTTTTTTTTTTACATTGAACACCCATTATCATTCTTGCACACATTGAGTCAACTCGGTTGACAAAGGGATCTTTAATTCTTGCACTTTCAAGATAATTTTCTCACCCTTATCTAATGTTTAAGTGCTATTGACTGAAAGTTGGCCATTTGGAGGTATGGTGTACTTGGTTTAGTTTAGAGAATGTGGGTTTTGTTGAATGTCTACCAAATGTTTGTTGAAATGTTTGAATGATATTTGACATATATGGTGCTTCCAAATTGCCAAGCTTGTGTGAAGTATCTTACTTGCCTAATTCCCGGGGGCCAAATACCTCCGATCTCTATCGTAGGGGCCAAAGAAGAATGAGAAGAAGCCCAAAAAAAAGCAAAAAAGAACATAACCTCCGATATGATGAACGGAATAGAACCATATCGATGTCCTAATTGTACGACTTTGGTATGATGTCCTTCCAACGTGGATTCACATAGAACATTGTGCCACCATACAAACATGATATATAGGAGAAATATGAGGCCCAAATTGAGAAGTGTTGCACCCCCTTGAAATGGGTGCATGTACATCGCACCTCCTACGGTGGTTACCAAAGCTTCGAGTGAACCCGAAATAGGCCATGGACTTGGATCTATCAAATGAAAAGAATGCCTCTGAGATTCAATCATAAACCACTTTGTCTCGGTTTAAGATATTAGGATTTGTAGCAGAGCCTCAAGCACCTTTATATACATATCACCATGGCCTTGCTCAAAACTTTTATACATTTTTTATAACAGTTGCAATTTATTAGAATTTTGGACTCCAAGCATCATAGTGATTAGTTCCATTGAAGCATGCCCCCGTGGCATTGATATTTGTTCAATCGATAAAAAAAGGATCAATAAAATGCTGGCAGATTTTTTTTTAACTGTTTGAGCCACAGTTTCATTCACTTTTTCCTGGTAGTTGGAATATGAAACACTACCCAATCGTGCTATTTTCCAAGTAGATAGCATCCAAATTAAAAGTGGAAAGGCAAGCACAGGATTTGTCATGATAGAAATTAAATAATCAAATATTAATTTATCCGGGAAATTCATGATAAAAGGTATGATTTACTTCGTGGCTCTGCTGTTTCCCAAACATTAGAAGTAAAGTTGCATGCATGCAGAACATGGGGTACACGTGACTTGTATTGAGTCAAATGGGCATTATCTTCTTCTCTTGAACTTATTTTTAGCTTTATGTTATCATATTTCTGTTATTTTCTTTTACCCGTTGTTAATTAGTAGTGCACTTTCATTTCGGCATCTTGTACGTGAAGACTCATATCATGGATTGTGAAGAAGCACAATCCATTTCACTCACCCCAAAAAAATGGGGTCAAACTATAATTTAACAAAAATATTAAGGTACTATGTTATTATTAGAAAGATTAGGTGCTCAAGTTGTCTATCAAAGCATTAGAGTCATTTATTAGGCCAAGTGAATGATAAAATGGTGATTTAGTAGCATTTGCACCGGTGCTCATTTTGTGCCATTGGTATTGTAGACTTGGCCTTTTATTAAACATAAGAAGCTTATTTAAATTATAAAGGAATTTGTTTTACATAAAAAATCAATAAGTTAAGTTTTTTGGCACGTTTTATGTTTTGGCACATATTTTATGACTCAGTCTTTTGAACTTTTCATAATGACATCAAATTCATTGGACAAGTTTTACTCGACTCACCCAAGAGTAGCACTACTCTCAAAACATGATAGCAAAAGCAATCACCCTATAATATAGATAGAAGTATTGAATAATTGACCATGATATTTATAATAACTAAAGATCAGTAGCATTTCAGGCAACCCAGCAAAACCAACCCAGCGCTTTTGGGTTAGGATTTGTTGGGGACTAGCCTAAACAAGACCCTTTGTGTGAGCCTTCCTTTTTTAGTTTGAAGCCCAAACTAACCCAACCTGACCTTGTAGACTAAGACCAGAAAATTTCTTTTTTGAAAAAAAAAGTTGAAAGGGAAAAGGATGCAAAAGTGTGAGAAGCTGATGAAAAAGACACTTATTAAATTACTAAAATATTTACTGAGTTTATATGATTATGTTATTTTTGAGAAAGAATTATGTAATCATTCCGTTTTATATTTATTTATTTATGCTATGCCATTTAATTCTTTATGAATTCTTGTGTCCAAGTACCCATTGGCTCGGCTAGCTGGTTCATTCGCGCTTTCGACTTCGAGCAACCTTTAAGTCATATGGTCTACCATCGATTTAACGGAACTTTGCCATATGCTCTCCAGGGGTTGGTAAATTGGGGTCTGAGCAGAAAGGAGTGACGAACCAATTCAGATGCTGAATGAAAGCAGAAATGGAGATGCTGTCACAGGTAGGGTTGATGTGCTTGACATTGAGAAGCAGCGTCCTCAAGAGAGTAGTCAGTGTAGCTCACGTTGCGGCGAGGAAGTATTAACGACTGTGGTTTCTCCTCAAAAAGGTTACTTGTCCAGGTCGGGAAGTTCTCTTGAACAATGCAGGTATTCACTTCCTTAATAATCCTGGCTATTTATACCTGTGAAAAAGGCATCTCATAACGACATTGTCTTCACTTATTTTGATTATTCCCTTAATTCATGTATGCTATCCCCTACCCCCGATTTTTTTTCCCCGTTCTCCGCAGTATAGAATTCTCGGTTAGATGATGCATATTTTGCTTCGAAAATTAATGTATATTTTTGCGCTTACATACCCTGTATCCAAAATCCAGACTATTTGTGCACTCTTTGCGATGTTTTCTTCTGTCCAATACGCTTGTCTAATACACTTGCCCCTTTTGGAGCTAGTCTATGGAAATTTCTTTTGTGGGAAGACCCTAATTGGTGCTTCTTGCATATGAAGACTGTAACATTTCGCTGACATTACTCACTCACATAGCAATCTCACCATGGCAACTGTCTTTGAAGACCAATAAGGCAAAGGTTCATCAAAGTTGCGCTCACACTTCAAGATTAAGATTCTACCTAATTATAGTTCATTGATTAACCAAGGGTAGCTGATAGGGAGGTATTAGCCCCATGCCCATGAACCAGAAAACCAGCATTATGCAGCAAGAAATACAGGTTCAAATACTAGACCTGCACGTGTTAGTAAGAGGCCTGCATGGTGGAACAATTACAAAAACTTCTAGAATTTTATGGAATCTAGCAGTTAGTTAGATCCGGGGATTTAGGAGTTTCCTAGCTGTAATTCTGTTATTAAAATGCATTTGGTTATATAATGTAATACATGCAGAGTGAATGAAGTAAGTATCATTTCAGAAAATTCGTTCTTCTCTATTCTCTTTGGAGGTACCTTAGCCTTTGAACTAATGCTTCCCTATCAATTTGGTGCTTTCATGCCATGGCCGAGTCCACTCGATCCAAAGCGGTTGCCTCTGACAAATTAGAGGATGCCATCATCAAACTGGCCCTATCCCAAGCCAGTCTCCATAAACACCTGGATGAGGTTGTTTTTGAGCTTCACACTCTAGAAACAAAATCAGCTTCTTCATCCTCACCCCCTGTGCCAAATTCTGGCTTGACAAACCCTGAGGCCATTGATCGTTCCACTAACTTTCCCAGATCTTCCTTCAAGCTTGATGTACCCTGTTTTGATGGTTCTGATCCGTTGGGTTGGACCTTCAAAATCAACCAATTCTTTGAATATCACTGTACTCCAGATGAACAACGCCTCACTATAGCATCCTTTTACATTGATGGCCCTGCTATTGGGTGGTTCTAATGGATGCACACCAATGGCCAATTGTGTTCATGGTCAAGTTTTCTTCAAGCTTTAACTGTTTGCTTTGCCCTATCTCAGTATGAGGATCCCACTGGTGCCTTATTCAAACTCACCAAAACTTCTACTATGGCCGAATATCAAACCGCTTTTGAATCTCTAGCCAATCGAATTGTTGGGTTGCAATCGCCCTTTCTCCTTAGTTATTTCATATCCGGGTTCAAACCAGAAATTAAACATGAGGTCCAAGCCTTGCAACCTCACTCTCTTTCTCAAGTTGTTGGTCTTGCTAAGCTTTAGGAGGACAAGCTCTTTGGTTCCCCAGTGCGTTTCAAGCCTACATCCGTTTTTCCTTCCAACTCTGATATTTTTTCTCCATTGCCTAAACCACCGCAATCGCCACCTATCCCCCCACCCTTGCTTCCAACCCCTTCACCTAAACTTCCAATTAAACGCCTCACTCTGGCTGAAATGCAAGCTCGACTTGAGAAAGGCCTTTGCTTCAACTGTGATGAGAAGTTCCGCGCAGGGCACCGCTGTAAGTCGAAATTTCTTGTCCTCATGGCCGAGGAAGATGACTCCGTTCCAGACCTAGCGTTGGTCCCTACTTTGGCTGGGTTGTATTCAGTAATTGTAGTGCACCCGGATCCTGATGAAGCCCAAATCAGCTTGCATGCCTTAGTGGGCCGCTCTGTTCCCTTCGAGTTGTTGGGAAGGTGGGCCAATATGAACTCCAGGTTTTAATAGATAGTGGCAGCAGTCATAATTTTATTTAGAATCGTTTAGCAAAATTTTTGGGCCTACCTACATCTCAAGCCCGTAACTTCAGTGTTTTGGTGGGCAATGGGGACGAGCTCTCCTGCAACCTTCTGTGTAAGAATGTTCCTCTGACCTTACAAAATCATTCTTGCAAGGTGGACTTTTTCCTAATTATGGCACTCTGACCATGAAGTTTATTTGGGATGGGCAACTGGTGTAGCTGGTGGGTGAACCTAAAATCCCAATTTCTGAAATTACTGGCCCCCAAATGAAACGCTTAGCAGCAATGGAATCCATCGCTGAATTTTACCATCTTCAGGTCTCCACTGCAGAGGATTCTCCTTCGTTCATTGAGGTGCCTGCTGAACCTTTTTCTTCCAAATTAAAGTATCTCTTTAAGCGTTTTCCCATGCTTTTTGAAGCACCAAAGTCTCAACCTCCACCTCGTTCCACCGATCATCAAATTCATCTGGACACTGGGGTTTCTTCGGTGAATGTTCGGCCATACAAATACCCTGACTTACAAAAAAATGAGATTCAGGCCATGATTAAGGAAATGTTTTCGTCTGGTATCATTCGGAACAGCACCAGCGCTTTCTCTTCTCCACTACTGTTGGTGAAAAAGAAAGATGGGTCATGGTGTTTTTGTGTGGATTACAAACCTTTGAATGCTATTACTATCAAAAATCGATTCCCTATTCCAACAATTGATGAATTATTGGATGAACTTTCTGGAGTTTAATGGTTCATGAAATTAGACTTGCGGACAGGCTACCACCAAATTTGCATGGCTGAGCAGGATGTTCACAAAACGGCTTTCAGGACTCATGAGGGACATTATGAGTTGTTGGTAATGCCATTTGGGATATGCAACTCCCTTACTACTTTTCAGGCAACAATGAATTCACTATTCGGCCTCTACTTGCGTAAGTTTATCATTGTCTTTTTTGACAATATTTTGATTTATAGTAAATCATTGAATCAGCATCTTCAGCATTTGGAACTAGCTCTTAATTGTCTTAAAGATGCTCAATTCTTTCTAAAAAAATCTAAAGGTTCATTCTGCCAACAAACAATGGAGTATTTGGGACACGTGATATCTACAATGGGTGTAGCCCCTGATAATGAGAAAATTGAAGCAATGATGAAATGGCCAGTTCCAAATTCAATTAAGGCATAACGGGGTTTCCTGGGACTCACCGGTTTTCATCGCAAATTTATTAGGCAATATGCCTCCATTGCAGCCCCTCTCACTAATCTTTTGAAGAAAGATGCTTTTAATTGGAATATTGTCACACAAGAGGCTTTTTGTGCCTTAAAACAAGCGTTGGCTTCGGCACTTGTTTTAGCCCTTCCCAATTTTGAGCAAGAATTTGTATTGCAAGCTTATGCTTCTGGGGTTGCTATGGGTGCTGTATTGACTCAAAATAAACATCCAATTGCGTATTTTAGAAAGAAGTTTTGTCCTCGCCTAGCTTCATCTTCTACCTATGTCTGAGAAGTCCATGCCATTACCAGTACAGTCAAGAAATGGCGGCAATATCTTTTGGGCCGGAGGTTCATCATTGAAATGGATTAGAAAAGTATCAAGGAATTAATAACACAAGTAATACAGGCTCCGGATCAGCATTTTTATTTATCCAAGTTATTGGGATTTGACTATATTATCAATTACAAGCCGGGTAGTGAAAACCAAGCAGCAGATGCCTTGTCAAGAGTTCCCTTTGATGAACAACGACAGTGCCTTGCTTTGTCTATCCCTCACTTTCTCTTTGTTGATAAATTGAAAGCCGAAATAGCCACTGATCCAGACCTCCTTCAGCTGTGAAATGCGATTCAACAAGAACCTTCTAAACATCCCCTCATGCACACCTCGGATGGACTTCTATTCTTTAAAGGGAAACTTTTTTTAGGTTCTAACTCTTCCCTAAAGCATGCCTTGATTGAGGAATTTCATGCATCTCCGATAGGAGGACATGCAAGAGTTGCTAAGACTGTGAGCCGTTTGTTTGACAATATCCATTGGGTTGGTCTCAAAACTAAGGTTGCTAAGTTTATTAAAGAATTCAGTGTTTGCCAGCAGATTAAGACCCCAACTCAAGCCCCAGGGGGATTGTTACAACCTATTCCAATTCCTTCTCATTTATGGGAAGACCTCTCTCTAGATTTCATCACAGGGCTGCCTCCATGCCAAGGCAAAACCACTATTTTAGTTCTAGTGGATCATTTTTCCAAAGGGGCTCATTTTGGCACTCTTCCTACTCATCACTCAGCGACCCAAGTTGCAGATCTCTTTCCTACCATGGTGTGCGAGTTACATGGTTTTCCTAAAAGTCTGATATTAGACAGGGACCCTATTTTTCTTAGCCCTTTTTGGTGGGAATTATTTCGGTTTAGTGGCACAAAACTCAGAATGAATACTGCTTATCATCCACAATTTGATGGTCAGATAGAGGTGGTCAACAGAACCTTGAAGCAATATTTGCATGCCTTTGTTCACAATGAACCCAAACAGTGGGGCCGTTTTCTTCACTGGGCAGAATGGTGCTATAACACTTCTGTTCACTCTTCTACTGGGTTCACATCCTTCCAAGTTATGTTTGGCAGACCTCCACCTGCTATTCCTCATTATATAGTAGGTTCCTCTTCACTTGCAGCTGTAGAACTTGATTGCAGCGCCAGGGAAGCTGCGAAAGAACCTTGAGAAATCAACTAGTTATGAAGGAAATAGCTGACAAGAAATGTTCTAAGGTGGAGTTTAATGTGGGAGATTGGGTTTATATCCAACTCAGGTCGTATAGACAGGTTTCAGTTGCTGGGAGGAGCAACCAGAAGCTAACAAAACGATTCTATTGCCCCTTCTAAATTTTGGAACGCATAGGACCAGTTGCTTATAAGTTGGATCTTCCCCCATCAGCAAAGATTCACAATGTGTTCCACTGTTCTATTCTCAAATTGCACCATGGTCCTCTGCACACTACTGTTTTAGCCCTTCCTCCTGAAATTGTTGGCCATCAACCTCTCATCCAACCAGTAGCTATTTTGGATTGCACAACCACTTCTTCAGAATCAGGACATCATGATATGGTCTTGGTTCAATGGCAAGGTCTACCCCTTGAAGATACTTGATGTGAAGAGCTGTCTCAATTGCAGGTAGACTACCCACAGATACACCTTGAGGACAAGGTGATTGTGAAAGAGGGAAGGAATGATAGGGAGGTATTAGCCCATGCCCATGAACCAGAAAACCAGCATTATGCAGCAAGAAATACAGGTTCAAATACTAGACCAGCACGTGTTAGTAAGAAGCCTGCATGGTGGAACAATTACAAAAACTTCTAGAATGTTATGGAATCTACAGTTAGTTAGATCCAGGGATTTAAGAGTTGCCTAGCTGTAATTCTGTTATTGAAATGCATTTGGTTATATAATGTAATACATGCAGAGTGAATGAAGTAAGTATCATTTCAGAAAATTCCTTCTTCTCTATTCTCTTTGGAGGTACCTTATCCTCTCAACTAAGGCTTTCCTTTCTGTAGCCTAGAACATCAGAAACACTTGGGGTTTTTTCAGGAAAATCACATACTGGAGAAAATAAGTTCGGCTGAAGATGTTTTCCATAAGATTGCATTGTTTCTGTTGTTTGTTGTAAACAACGAAAAACTTTTGATCTTGTTTGGAGTAAAAAAGAAAACAAACTCTGTCTTCAGTTTCTTAACAATTGATTTTTGATACAATTGCTAAAGTAAGAAAAGTACTTGTCTTGCTAATAAAAGAAAAAAAGGGGTTTGGTACTTTTGTACTTTGCTTAGACGGGATATGATTTTTATGTACTGCTGGAGTAAATGACTAAGCTAGAAAATGACTTACCAGAATTGCAAGATGGAAGTCATTCTCTGCCTTATAAGCCACAGTTTTAAATTTCTTAAAATTTGATTTTTCTTTGACCAAATTATTTTCCGTCCCCAAACATCAGAAGATGAAAATATATTTTCCTGGAAAATGTTTTTCTAAAAACAAACAGAGTATGATATTAAACCTACATTTTAATTCATTTAAGAACTGGAGAGCAAAGTATTAGAAGTGGAAGATGTAAACTATGATATTACCATAAATGCCATGTTTTGTTTAGTGACTTAATATGCCTTATCTGTAGGTTGGGATGCTGTATTTGATTGTAGAACACAGCGATATAGATATAAAAGGATCTTGAACACGAAAATTCTACAATCCTCATGGATGTTCACTTGAGAGAGAGAGAGAGACTCCAAGTACTGGACTGGATGCTGGAGCTTTTATATGGTTTTTTGTTGATATGAATATTCTAGATAAACTGATCTATTGATCATTTAGTTATGATTAGCTGCCGTAAGGACAAAGTACAAGGAGGAATATTCGTAAGTGGTGTTATGTTTTAGTTATTGGTTTCTTGTAAAATTTGAAATGGTTGTGTCTGTTATGGTGGTTCTCTGTTTACTATAGTATGTGTTAAAAGCTCTGGAGCTCCTTTTTATTGACTTGAACCCCTTAATTCTACTTTTCCTTGCTATTCTTTTTAAAACTTTAAATGCTAGGTTTTTGGCTATTAGATGGATAATGCTTAAGTATATAGAGAATGGGATCCATTATGTAGGCTATGTTTTCTTTAGAGTTTGTCAACAAGAAAAAGAGGAAGTTCTGATAGATCTTGGATGTCGATGTCGAGGTGGACTTGCTAAAGCACACCAAACATGCATAGAAACTTGGTTTCGTATGAAAGGATCAAACAATTGCATGATATGTATTTAGCAAAATTCTGAAGAGTATCTTGGTTTTGACTTTCACATTTATGCAGGGAGGTAGCTGCAAATGTGTCACTTCTTGAACCCCAGCCAAATGTATGTATCTCGTATTCTATATTTTCTATGGTCAAGGAAAAAAAAAAGAGGGGCGGGGGAATTTGTAGGGTAGAATTAGGCATAATGTATGCTTAAAGGCAAACACCCAATCCTTGAATTTTTGGATACACATTTCTGTTTTATTACAGTACTTTATGCTAAGGGTTAGCAACTTCAGAAGGATCTGTGTGTAGTTAAATTTGAGCATATGAATATTCACTGCCAAGCCTCTTATTTGCTCTTCCTTCTGGATAATTTGAAACAGGAAAGAATATGTGGTTAGAATTGGGGGTCAGAAGAAGAGTATAATTGATTTTATGATGTATATATACAGTATCTTATATGCATGCATCAGTTGTAAATTTTGTGCTTTATGGAGCAGACTGATTACTGGGTATGGAGGGTTGATCCAACCATCAGGGCACGGGATCGTGAAAGGGTGAGGAGGATACTGCTCCAGTTATGTTACTTTCTGAATTTACTATTCATTTATGTGATCTGCATCCAATATTTCTTTGTAACAGGGATGCTTTAGTCCACTTTGGGTCGCATTCTCAATCCTTATTGGTGGTCTCCTGTTGGATGTGCTAATATCCATAACTCTTGGTGTCTCTGCACTACCTGTAAATATAATAATTGGTATATGTTTTGCATCACACTTATGTGACTTTACTTCCTGTTGTTAATGCAAATTGTGAATTTACCAAATTTAAAAGTAACATGATGGTGCTAATACCCAAAACACTTCCCAGGTGTTATTGTTGTGCTAGGACTTGGAACAGCTCTCCGGCTAGCCCTGGAATTTTGCCATGAGTGGAGTTTGAGGCGAGTTGTGCAGAGGGTGGAAACAAATGATAATCTTGGGTACCACCCTTCTTTGTAGGTAATCTTCCATAGATTTTGACAAGATCCTATAGTGTTGGGTGCTGTATATTATCTTCCGTTTTCTATTTTGGTTTTTACATATTGATATTCCAGAATGTACCAAGAACTTCCCATAATTGTTATACATGTTCTCTATAAATGCTTCCTTGTTTTTCCCTTTCCTTTTGGAAGAGAAAGGTGGTTGATTGAAGGGACGGGGGTTTTCTAAGATTATATTGGGATTGTGATAGGGAATTAGGGATGCAAATACAGGTTTAGGTTGGACACTAATATATTCGATCAGTATTTGGTGGAATACTGAAATTTTCAACACGGCATGGAGAGAAAGCAGGCGAGATAAGAAAGCTGTGTCCTTTTCACTCTATGTTATTGTGCAATATTTTTCTTTTTCTTTTTCTTTTCCTTTTCCTTGTTCTAGGTTGTGGGTCAAATGGAGTGGATGGAAAATGGCAATGGGATACTAGATGGGTTTTTCTGACCTGCTTCGCTAGCCAATCAACCCAAATATTTATTTTTTTTTTGCTACTACCCAACCAAAGCTTAAAGTTAGATAACTCGATATCTACTACCACTAGCTTAAAATTATTATTTATATAATATAAATAGTAATATATAAAACATATATGTATATAAATTATTTTAATCTTGAGAGTTTGAGATTTATTTTAATTTTATTTGTCGTTGTGCAATGGCATTGGATGAAGTGGGACCTTTGAGATTGATCAACAAAGCTATTTATATGATTTTGTGCATATTTGTTAAATGTGTGTTTGGACGTGGTTATTTGAATACTTCAATAGCCTTTTTAGACCGTAGTTTGTGTAGTTGGATAAAAAATAAAAATAATTTTTTACAGATTACAATACATCTTAACAACTATTTCACCTAAGCTTCCCATCCAAGCTTTTTAATTGTGGATTAATTATTCTTTTAACCTCACATCCCGTTTTCACTTAATTGTCCTTATTCAATGTATATGTTTAAAAATATTCTATATTTTTTGGTAATTTTATATGTAATTTTTTTTCTACAATCGAAACAAAGATTGATTATTATAAAATTATTTTTAAATTAACACATTCAATTATAAATAAAAAATTTTATAATCAATTACGTAATTTAATCCATAGTCTATGTAGTCTATTTTTTCTACTAGCTAACAATGCTATGGAGGAGTGTTTGAACCAATGTGTTAAAAACTAAATCGGATTGGCCAATTCAACTAGTTGTGGTAAAATTGATGGGGTAGTTAAATTGATAAAAATCAGTGTGAACAGTTCCAATTTTTAATAACTGCTTCTAAAAAACTTTTTTTATTGTTTATTTTTCCCCATGTCGTTTAGAATTAGTTTCACTCACTCCTTTCTCCCTTGAGCTTCTTCTTCCATTTTCACCCAAACCCCTTTTGAAATCCCGAAGGCCTAAGCTCATCAATCAAATGAGATTTTTATCATTGGGTATAGCAAGACAAGCAGTTAAGTACTTCCTCTCAGGAATAAGATTGAAAAAGCTCTGAATTCCAGTCATTGTTTATAGCTCACAAGGGACCCAACCGCACAAGACATAATGAAATGGCACTAACAAGCTCATGATAAAATTCAATCCTAATAGATCCAATAACCAGCAAAAAGAAAAGAAACTCATGGTTGCAAAGGGACCATGCATATGTACAAAGTATGGAGATATAGTAAGGGCAGCAAGCCAGGAAAAGGCACTAATTGAACTGAAACATAAAGCAATACGATATCCAATACTAGAATTACAGTAAACCTGAGTGTGGCCTCGAAGTAAAGATCTCAGTGCAGTGTTAATATTAAGGATCCGGATGTTTCCCTGTTTCAATCCATAGCATATATACGATTTATTGACCGCAATTTGACGGCCCAAAACAAGCTGAGGATCTGATGCATACTTGTTTATGGGAGTAACTTCAAGCTGAGGCTACACCTCACCTTGCAACCTTACTATTCATGGATTTTGTTTATTATTTATGTATATGTATATGCTTGCTATTACACTCTTCCAGCAGGATGAGAAGTTGGTATTGGTATTAAAGGAAAAGGTTGCAAATAAGAAGTAAATTTCATTGTATTCTTGCTTGTTACTGGTACGATCATGGAATGAAAATGAGATGAATATGCAGTTTCAAGAATTCAAACAAAATAATTTACAGTCATTTCATTTGTAATTGGAGTTTTGATATTGTTGGCAAGTGTCTTTTTCTACAAATAGAAATGGCTTAGTCAAGAAGCAGCAATGTTTTATTCATGCAAACAGAAATGAGCTTATAAATGCATGTTTATTCTTAAATGTTTTTCATTGAAGGGCATTCTTGTTTTCTTTTCTGTTATGTTGATTTTGCTGCATTTTGACCTTTTGTATGAAGGGTGTAAAATTGGGTCTTCTGCTGTATTATCTGATGCTTTCATATTTTGCAACCTTAAGAAAACCCACAGTTAATATTTAATAATAATTTTTATGTTGATATTCTTTGTTACTTTGCGAGTAGTAGCAAGAGTTCTCCTTGTTGGTACGCTTGTTTTAGTTGTATCCTAATTCTTTTGGGTCCTGCTCATAAACTGAATACTCTAATGCATTAATATTGTACTCCTTATCATTTTTTAAGGTGAAAGGAAATTTTTGGTTGCTTCCTCTAGTTAACTTAAAACATTGTTGAGTGGTGTTAACTGTTAAGTTTTGGGAGCTAAATTGGAAGCAACTGGGATTTTTTTTTCATTGCTTTTTAAGTAGTAAGCTGGGAGGCTCTGTTATTTTTCCCTTTATGTTATCAATACTTGCTCCAGCAATTCTTCTGAATAATTACAAGTTAAGCTTTGCAATTGCTAAAGTTATTTGAGTATTTTTTAGGCTTAATTGCAATTTTGGTCCCCCTATTTTAACCACTTGCTGGAGCTAAATTCTTGTGAACCTTCTCACTAAACTTGAGCTCGATCTAACGGTGAAACTCAGCCCAAAATACCAAAACCATACGTTTTTATCTAACCAAAAATTTAGACTTATTCACCGTTAGATTGAACTGAAATTTAATGAAAAGATTCACAAGACGTAGTTCTTCAATCTGAATGGTGGGATTATGAATCAGAGAACTTTACACCTTGAAATAAACTTAAGAATTTTGACTTAAAGATAAAGGGACTAAACTTGTACATTTTATGAATATAGAGGGACTCAATAGTTCATTTTTAAAGAAGGAGGACCAAAATGTTCAAGTGGTTAAAATAGGGGGACCAAAATTACAATTAAGCCTATTTTTTTATTGAGTCACTTGTTATTTTGTTATGACTGTGTTTTGGAATTACAAAAAATTAAGTTTAGTTTTCTTCTTGTTTAATTTTTGCTGTCTTTTTCGTTCATTTTTGACTCATTATCATCATGTCAACTACACAATCATGGACTTGTTCAATATCCAAGTTTAGAACTTGGTATCTCTAGTTATGAATTTTTTTTTATTGTATTTGTTTTATATTAACAACATAAGGTTTGAATTTTTGCTGTCTTTTTCGTTCATTTTTGACTCATTATCATCATGTAAACTACACAATCATGGACTTGTTCAATATCCAAGTTTAGAACTTGGTATCTCTAGTTATGAAATTTTTTTTATTGTATTTGTTTTATATTAACAACATAAGGTTTGTAGTTTCCCTTACTACATGTAAATACATTTTATTTATGCATTTGGTTTTGATGGTTTTGAGACTATGTATTTGAATCTTTAAGCTTGAAACTTTCACTTATAAGTTTGATGATTTGTGTTTCATCATCCATATTTTCTTATTTGTGAATCTTTTAAGTTTGAAAAAAGATTCGTTTAAACTTGTTCGATCGGCCGTCCAACCAGTCCGATTAGTTATTTTTTGCTATATCACTTCGCTCACCGATTTGGTTTTTAAAATATTGGTTTGAACCTATGCACATTCACTTTTGGAAACAGGACCAGCCGCAATTATGGAAAAATACTTAAAACACTTACAATTTAGTCCATCCAAAATTTTGGGTCTAACTCCACTGAGTTCTTAATTACTAGGTTTGAAGTAACAGAAGTTGCCGGTTATGAAAAATTGTACCAGTTCGCTAGTTCTACTGGTTCTTACTATGTTTTAAGTAATTGTTATAGTGGCTAGCAATGCTCTTTCCAACCAGGGAGGAGAGTGTTCAAACCCATATTGCTTCACTTTTGAAGATTTTGACCAATTTTCAGAAGTGTAGCAGAACCGACTAGTTACAGATAACCGATGCAGGTTCACCGGTTCTTATCGGGTTTGACCGGTTCAGCATGTCACCGGACTGTTCTTTTGACCAGTTCAACGTGTCTTGCCTTTAACATTAATTGTGCAATCATATATTACAAACTCTTGGTAAAAGATATTGGTCCAAAATTATCTTTATGTGATCCACTGGGGTTGATTTGTATTATTTTTAAAAATAATAGTAAATGAATTAGGAAATAGACATTTATAAATCTCCATATCTCTCTCTCTATAAAAGATCTTAACTGAAAATATTATCACTTGTACCGTTTAACAAGGATGAGGGAATAATGCATTATAAGTTGTTCTGATCAGCATCCTGTGTATTGTTGAATCCATTATTTAAACTAACCTACAATTGATATTTACACTACAAGAAAAAGGCAGTTTTTCAACGGAATTTTTCCGTTGGAATTTCGAATTTCAACGGAATTTAAGTCGTTAGAAAAAAAGTGCGTTGGAATTTGATATTCTAACGGAAAAAAAAAATTTAACGGTAATTCTAACAGTAAAATACTGTTGGAATTTATTTTTGAAAAAAAAAATCTAACAAAAAATTCCAACGGAATTTTACTGTTAGAATTTTTAATATATTTTTGAAAATATATTTTTTATTTTTTAAAAAAAATCGCAATTTATTTTCTATTTTTGAAATTCCAACAGAATGGAATTTTCGTTGGAATTTCTCAATTTTTTTTTTTTATGTAAATTCCTAAATAGTATTTCTTAAAAATCAAAATATACCATCTACAAATATATTTTTTATGAAATAATTTGTATAACACAAATATCCAATTCATTAAATAATTCCTATAAGTTAATAATGTATTAAGTACAAAAATTTAAATCTCAAATAATTATATCAAGTTTATTTCTAATTGTTCAAAATATATATTGTATAACAAGAACATACCCTTCTCTCAACTACATAAAACATAGATTTTGTAGAAGAACTTCAAGTAATGGGTGGAGATGGATATCAAGAGTGTTTGCGAGGCATTTGAGTTGGATGAGTACTGCTACAGTGGAGAATTTGCCAACCCAACAACATGTCAGCCATTAATTTATTCAGCAATTTTCAAGAAGGCTTGTCCAAGAGCATATAGCTATGCATTTGATGATGGCACCAGCACTTTCACTTGCAAAGCTTATGAATATGACATCATTTTCTGCCCCAACAGCAATAGGTATATATTTTCTTCTCAAAGCTAATTAGTTTTCCTCCTTCTATTCATTGCCACGTACTACCTGCAAAAACTCCCAACAATTAAATGTTTTAAATTATGACAGGACAAAAAATAATAGGATATGATAGAGACACACCAACAAAAACTCCTCTGCAGTGACAACTAGCTGTGCTCCTTCCCTAATAGCAGCTTAGGGATAGCAGATCATCACACCAGAAATTGTACCGTGGTAGGATTTTAGATTTTAAGATAAAGTAAAAAGTATATGTCAAGAGGGTCAACTGTAGGACCTAAACCTCAAAATTGTAATGACAGAAAGGGTTCACAAAATTAAATCTAGCCATGCACTAAAGAAAAAGGCCTGACAACATATCTAGACCAGAAGCAAATAGTTGATACAAAGCAGACATTGTGCCCAATGCAGTTATTGGCTATACATTCCAAAAACAGTCTTACAGATAAAATAAATCACTTACCACATGGTCAAGATGTGAAATAGTGCTTGACTGACCAATACATTTGATTTCTTCAATGTCTCCTTGTGTATGCAGCAAGAAGTTTGCTAACACAACGATTCTGGTCGCTACTGAGAAAAGCATCAATCCTAGAGACACCACATGCAATTATGTTAATATATTCATCACTTACCACAATTGCACAGAGCATGACAAAAAATTACAGAATAATATTCTTTCTAAACCGGAAGAAAGAATAACTTCATATTAAAGCAAGTATTTGAAGCTATATTCTAAAATGGCAAAATATCTAGATCATCAAAGTTACTTGCTACAAGGCACTTATCCTAAAAAAGACTTTAAGGGCCACAATGTCAAATCCAAAAATTTCCATTTAAGATTGATGGCATGCAATGCAAAATGTCCTGGAAGGAACTATCGCTGTTTTGTATATTGTTCCTGCAATAATAAATAAAAATTGAATAATCAAATATAGTCTAACATTGTCAAATGAAAGAGCTATATCAATAACTCATAAGGCAGGACATAGAATTGCATCAGGCAGATTCCTAAGGCATTAAACTTGGAGTACATATTAAGAACTAAAAGGTAAAAGGCTACTTATTATGATTGAGTTCGGAGGTTCTGATTTTTTAAAATATGGTGCCTAACTTCAGTAGTTTCCCAAGAACCCAGCATGTAACAATCAGAGTAGCTACTTAAAATAGTTACTATTTCTCTGTCTTTATATGCATACTACAGTTTGATGAGCAAGGAATCTATGTCTCTGTCTTTATACAGAATAATAGACTCTCACTATTATTCATTTGTTATCAGAAAACCTGAATGTACTTAAACACAAAGAAAACTACCTTTTAAGTCTAAGTAAATTTCTTGATCCCCAGTTGGAGTATCTGAAATTATAACTCGGCCTACCGCACCAATATCACCACTCAGGTCTATGGAGTCCCCTTCACACTCAACAAGTGCCTGCCAAAACACAGGAGCTCTTTGTCAAGCACTTATTTCCTTTCTCATGAGTAAGGAAGAGGAGAGTTAAAATCAATACGCAACATATGGATCCACTTATTACAAAGACTAGAAAGTCAAACTACAACCAGCATTGCCAAGTAGATATGACCATACATCAGGGGTAAACACACAAACAAAGATAAAAAGAGCAGAGTGCAAACTGAATCCATAAAATTAGAGAAAAAATCATCAGAAGATCAATTCAAAAGAAATTGGTTCACTAAAACACATAAGCATTTAGCCATCTCATCAACAAACCAAGATATAAGGACATAGATAAACATGAAGAGCACCCATATATGTTTGAATCATTGAGGTCTTCCCATTTCCTATTTCTTCCTTTATTACATTTTTTTCTTTGGTTTCTCTCTTTTAATTGTTGCAAATAAGGAAGTAAGTATCATTCAAAGAACTGGATATCCAGGAAGCATTATTCAGGTAAGTCAAGCAATCAACAAAAACCCTCTACTTATGTTGATCATGCTTTTTGATATGTATCAATCTAAAAGAGAGAACAATTTTCAGGCATTTTATTTGATCATCCTATAATACATTTACTTGATCAAATTTATGTTCCACATTATTATAAAGCATAATGAAATTTCTATGTCAATTTTATCTATTAAGGACCAAATTGAGAATAACAGTAGAAGCAGAAAACAGCATGGAGATCCTGACCCATTTACATTCTAATGTCAAGAAATGCTTACTTTCACTGTTTAGGATTGGACTTGCAACTCTTATGTGACTTGATGAGTTGCTCCTGTATCCAAAAACCATGGTCTGTCCCCAAGCACTACAAGAAAAAGGCAATTTTCCAACGGAATTTTTCCGTTGGAATTCCAACAGAATTTCAGTCGTTAGAAAAAAGTGCATTGGAATTTGATATTCTAACGGAAAAAAATTCTAACGTTAATTCCAACGGTAAGAATTCATTTTTGAAAAAAAAATTCTAACGAAAAATTCCAACGAAATTTTACCGTTAGAATTTTTAATATATTTAAAAAAAATCAAAAATTATTTTCTATTTTTGAAATTCCAACGGAATAGAATTTCCGTTGGAATTTCTTAAGGTTTTTTTTTTTAAGTAAATTCTTAAATAGTATTTCTTAAAAATCAAAATATACCATCTACAAATATCTTTTTCATGAAATAATTTGTATAACACAAATATCCAATTCATTAAATAATTCCTATAAGTTAATAATGTATTGAGTACAAAAATTTAAATCTCAAATAATTACATCAAGTCTATTTCTAATTGTTCAAAATATATATTGTATAACAAGAACATACCCTTCTCTCGACTACATAAAACATAGATTTTGTAGAAGAACTTCAAGTAGTGGGTGGAGATGGATATCAAGAGTGTTTGCGAGGCATTTGGGTTAGATGAGTACTGCTGCAGTGGAGAATTTGCCAACCCAACAACATATCAGCCATTATTTTATTCAGCAATTTTCAAGAAGGCTTGTCCAAGAGCATATAGCTATGCATTTGATGATGGCACCAGCACTTTCACTTGCAAAGGTTATGAATATGACATCATTCTCTGCCCCAACAGCAATAGGTATATATTTTCTTCTCAAAGCTGATTAGTTTTCCTCCTTCTATTCATTGCCACGTACTACCTGCAAAAACTCCCAACAATTAAATGTTTTAAATTATGACAGGACAAAAGATAATAGGATATGATAGAGAAGGTGACAATATATGGACTAGGGTCAAGAAGTTGGCTAGGAAACAATTGCTACATGAACAGTTACATTTCCTGTTAAGAGTCTCAACCAGACTGACTGAGTTTCTTGATATTATGACGTCGGAGAAAGACTAACAACAAACGTACTACCAATTCTTGTGCTATAGCAAAGATATAAAGGCTCTGAGCTTCAAGTCATCATGCAAGCAGTTTACAGTCCAATTAAGTTCCTTAGGTTTATATGGGATATGAACTGAAGACAGCATCTACGTCGGGGATAAACACTAATGCAGAGCCATTTTGGATCTTCATTATTGACTAAAACTTCGACGACACGAGATTATTGTATAACAAGAACATACCCTTCTCTCAACTACATAAAACATATATTTTGTAGAAGAACTTCAAGTAATGGGTGGAGATGGATATCAAGAGTGTTTGCGAGGCATTTGGGTTGGATGAGTGCTGCTGCAGTGGAGAATTTGCCAACCCAACAACATGTCAGCCATTATTTTATTCAGCAATTTTCAAGAAGGCTTGTCCAAGAGCATATAGCTATGCATTTGATGATGGCCACCAGCACTTTCACTTGCAAAGCTTATGAATATGACATCATTTTCTGCCCCAACAGCAATAGGTATATATTTTCTTCTCAAAGCTAATTAGTTTTCCTCCTTCTATTCATTGCCACGTACTACCTGCAAAAACTCCCAACAATTAAATGTTTTAAATTATGACAGGACAAAAAATAATAGGATATGATAGAGACACACCAACAAAAACTCCTCTGCAGTGACAACTAGCTGTGCTCCTTCCCTAATAGTAGCTTAGGGATAGCAGATCATCACACCAGAAATTGTACCGTGGTAGGATTTTAGATTTTAAGATAAAGTAAAAAGTATATGTCAAGAGGGTCAACTGTAGGACCTAAACCTCAAAATTGTAATGACAGAAAGGGTTCACAAAATTAAATCTAGCCATGCACTAAAGAAAAAGGCCTAACAACATATCTAGACCAGAAGCAAACAGTTGATACAAAGCAGACATTGTGCCCAAATGCAGTTATTGGCTATACATTCTACAAACAGTCTTACAGATAAAATAAATCACTTACCACATGGTCAAGATGTGAAATAGTGCTTGACTGACCAATACGTTTGATTTCTTCAATGTCTCCCTCTGTGTATGCAGCAAGAAGTTTGCTAGCACAACGATTCTAGTCGCTACTGAGAAAAGCATGAATCCTAGAGACACCACATGCAATTATGTTAATATATTCATCACTTACCACAATTGCACAGAGCATAACACAAAATTACAGAATAATATTCTTTCTAAACTGAAAGAAAGAATAACTTCATATTAAAGCAAGTATTTGAAGCTATATTCTAAAATGGCAAAATATCTAGATCATCAAAGTTACTTGCTACAAGGCACTTATCCTAAAAAAGATTTTAAGGGCCACAGTGTCAAATCCAGAAATTTCCATTTAAGATTGATGGCATACAATGCAAAATGTCCTGGAAGGAACTATCGCTGTTTTGTATATTGTTCCTGCAATAATAAAAAAAAAATTGAATAATCAGATATAGTCTAACATTGTCAAATGAAAGAGCTATATCAATAACTCAGAAGGCAGGACATAGAATTGCATCAGGCAGATTCCTAAGGCATTTAACTTGGAGTACATATTAAGAACTAAAAGGTAAAAGGCTACTTATTATGATTAAGTTCGGAGGTTCTGATTTTTTAAAATATGGTGCCTAACTTCAGTAGTTTCCCAAGAACCCAGCATGTAACAATCAGAATAGCTACTTAAAATAGTTACTATTTCTCTGTCTTTATATGCATACTACAGTTTGATGAGCAAGGAATCTATGTCTCTATCTTTATACAGAATAATAGACTCGATCTCACTATTATTCATTTGTCATCAGAAAACCTGAATGTACTTAAACACAAAGAAAACTACCTTTTAAGTCTAAGTAAATTTCTTGATCCCCAGTTGGAGTATCTGAAATTATAACTCGGCCTACCGCACCAATATCACCACTCAGGTCTATGGAGTCCCCTTCACACTCAACAAGTGCCTGCCAAAACACAGGAGCTCTTTGTCAAGCACTTATTTCCTTTCTCATGAGTAAGGAAGAGGAGAGTTAAAATCAATACGCAACATATGGATCCACTTATTACAAAGACTAGAAAGTCAAACTACAACCAGCATTGCCAATTAGATATGACCATACATCAGGGGTAAACACACAAACAAAGATAAGAAGAGCAGAGTGCAAACTGAATCCATAAAATTAGAGAAACAATCATCAGAAGATCAATTCAAAAGAAATTGGTTCACTAAAACACATCAGCATTTAGCCATCTCATCAACAAACCAAGATATAAGGACATAGATAAACATGAGGAGCACCCATATATGTTTGAATCATTGAGGTCTTCCCATTTCCTATTTCTTCCTTTATTACATTTTTTTCTTTGGTTTCTCTCTTTTAATTGTTGCAAATAAGGAAGTAAGTATCATTCAAAGAACTGGATATCCAGGAAGCATTATTCAGGTAAGTCAAGCAATCAACAAAAACCCTCTACTTATGTTGATCATGCTTTTTGATATGTATCAATCTAAAAGAGAGAACAATTTTCAGGCATTTTATTTGATCATCCTATAATACATTTACTTGATCAAATTTATGTTCCACATTATTATAAAGCATAATGAAATTTCTATGTCAATTTTATGTATTAAGGACCAAATTGAGAATAACAGTAGAAGCAGAAAACAACATGGAGATCCTGACCCATTTACATTCTAATGTCAAAAAATGCTTACTTTCACTGTTTAGGATTGGACTTGCTTGTTCAATGGAATCCTCATCAGAGATACTTGTTCTTGCTGGTGGGATCAATAGAGATGGAGAACACATCTAACACAAAATGTAGAGGTACCTATTTCAAAATGCCCATGTGACCCATTTACATGCTAACCATTCAGATTATTTTCTTTTGAATAATGATAATTATGCATGATCTCAAGTGTAAACTTGTGCACATCCAAACAGCTATATATGTCCTGATTAAAGTTAGCAGGAAAATGTTTCTTGTAGGCACTGTTAGCTTAGATACAATCACCTAAGCAGTTTGCATGTACTTTCTTTTACATTCTTTGGTCCTTGATTTCCCTGGGCATACTAGATCATCATATCCTATGCAAAAAAAAAAAAAAAAAAACAAAACAAAAGACATGCTATAGTCACTGCATCAGCCTATTCACACTAAAACGTATCAGCAACTCCTATAGTCCTACCTATATTACTTCTCTTTCATGGCTTCATAGCATAACAATTAAAAGAAAAACTAACAAAACTAGCAAATATAATCAATATGAAGAAAAATAACACCCAAACGTTTAAACCAGTAGTGTGTTAGCTCTAACTTGATAGCAAACAGGAACCTTAATGACCCTAAAGGAAGGAAATACTCCGTGCTTGAGGGATCTATGAATGGTGGAGAATCTTTGTCTACAAATTGGGCATCGAGACTCATGCTTAGCCCATTCCATAATGCACATGAAGCAAAAGTAGTGGTTGCATCAATCAATTTCACCTCTGATTCATACCCCATTTTCGGCATAGCAAATTCTGCACTGGTTATCGTTACCTTCGCTTCCAGAGGTTGATTCTTTGGTTGAACTCTTATTTGCTCAAGGAAGTAGAAATCGAAACTGAGTCTGAGCCACACGACATTTTTGTTGGAGCTCCGAGGTGTCCCCCGCACAACATTTGCCGGTGGTGGCTGGGGAGGAGAGACCGACACCGAGTGAGAATTCGAGACAGTGAGAGAGAAAGAGGGAGTCGAGAGAGGGAGAGTAATTTTTGTTAGGGATTTAGCCTTCGGATTCCATTTTAGAATTGAGACAAAAATTTTGATAATGAATATCAAAATTCTAACGGTATATTCTGTTGGAATTTTTTTAATTTTTTTTTAATTTCTAACGGTAATTCTGACAGAAAATTCCAACGGTAAATAAATTCCGTTGGAATTTCCATTAGAATTTTTACAAAATTTTAACCGTTGGAATTTTTTTCCGTTAGAAAATTGGCATTTTCTTGTAGTGTTAAAAGCATATGTAGACTTGAAAGATTCTTTTATTTTGAACTATTGTAAAAAACGGGAGACACCTATAGTTTGTTTTGAAGGCCTAACTAATAGCAATGTGCATGGGAATAAAACTTTGTTGAGCCTTCTAGATACATGATGCACGTTGTCTAGTGATTTTGAAAGTTGGTGGAAAAAGTAGATTATTAGAATATATTTTCCCTTTGCATCCAAACTCTGCTTTCTTTCCTTAAGCTCATCCATATCCCATGAGACTTTTTATTCCCTCTCAAGTGTCAGCAGCTAGAAAGCTTCACCCACATTTCGAGGGGTAAGATACTGACGATGCCTGATTTTGGTTCAAAGGAGAGAGGTTGGTTAAGTGGGATCACTTGAAAGGATATATGGCCAAGGTCGGGTGCATACCCGAGTTTTGATGCTGAGGATAATATGAAATGGGAGTTTTTATGTATCCTTTGTCTTGTCCAAAAAAGCGTCCTCTTTATTTCTTGTTTTTGCTTATTTATAGGGAGATTCTCAGGTTTAAAGGATTTAGGGAATGGGTTCAGTTATGGGCTTGGTGATAATGGGCTTAGACTTTATGGGCCGAAATATTGGGTATCTACAGATACCATTCCCTATAAAAGCGTATACCTGCGAGGGTGGGCACTTGGTTTAGTTTATTACCGTAGGAACCCGTTTATGTGGAATAGTATCATATTACTCTGGCAAGATTACAAAAATATTATCACTTCAGGAAGCGATGCCAAAGCCACAGAGGAATATCTTCCATGGTTAGGTTCTTCATCAGTTGTCATTCTTTCCTTCTTTATATATATGACGACCTATATAATCTGCCATGGCTATCTTACTAGAGAAAGCTTTTGGTTCCACAGCTCCAACTTTGTATACCGTCAGTTTATCTATCAAGACCACCGGAAGAGCATCAATAACAACTTCAACATGCCCAAGGGTCGACCCCTTTCCTTACAGGTCCGCTTTTTTGTAATTTTATTTTTCTCCCTTCTTACTTTTAATGAGAATTGTACCCCTTCTAACTCAAACATCTCTTCAAAGTAGATAAGGTGTAGGAAGGATAAGTGAAAATATTTCCTCCTCTATTAACTTCAGTCTTGCATGGAACGTCTTTTCTTTTTTCCCCCCTCTTTGTCTTGAAAGATCATATCATATAGGTTTTTCCTTTGATATTGTATGAAAAGAAATTATAACTGAAAACTAAAAGTCTTGTTCATGTATATCAATGAGATTTCTACAAAATTGAACATATCATTTGTCTCTTACCAGGACAAGTTAAAGGCGCCACATTTCGTATCCAGATATTGAACATCTCCCTTTACAAAAAAATGTTAAAAAGAGAATAGCATGAAAAATAAAGGCCTTACGATCTTGATTAATATGGAATAAAAAAAGAAAAAGCTACTTTTTTGCGGGTGAACCTACTATGACAATTCTTAATTAGCTTTCGTTTTAATTTCTTATGGCGGCGATTTTGGGAAAAAATAACAAAGTATAAAATATAATCACATCTAAGAAAAACTTCAACCGGAATGATATCTCTACAAGTGGTTTTCCCTTTCAGACTGTTGAGCTAAAAGTAAGGATGTGTTGCACTGGTTGCGAGAGAGTTGTGAAAAACGCCATTTACAAGCTCAAAGGTATCTTATAGTTTTGTTTAGTTTATGATTTTTTTTATATATATATTCACACTATGGAAAACACTAAATATTTGATTGTTTTTGTTACAAAAGTATTCTATTGCAATATAAATGTTGATTAGTATATTGTTTGTATTTTATAAGTAGTACTTTATATTGCTATAAAATTTTCCTGGCCATCTTTTCACTTATGTTATTACTTGATTATTATAATTTATTTAGGTAAATTAGTTGGTTTTAGTGAGTTAGTTTACTATTAATTGATTATTTTATTGTTTTTGAGAAAAAAGTTTGAAAGATATTAATTAGTTATTTTGTTAAGTATCGTACTAATGTTTCTTTAAGGTTTAAAAAAGATTTTTAATCAGGTGTGTGGGTTTTGAGTGTGCGTTCATTTAAACCTTAGGCTTTTTGACAATGCAAAAAAAAAAAAAAAAAAAAAAAAAGTGATTTCTAGTATGAATTATTATTTTTTATTTCTCAGAAATACTTTTTCTTTTTCAAATTTGATTTCAAAAAGGAAAAAAGCATTGTAAAATTTGGCGACAAATATCCAGATTAGCAAAAAAATTCAAAATATGTGAAAGCATAAGAATTTGCAGTCATGGCTTACCGGCATGCATCTATGCGGATGGCAACTGGAATCATATCCTCCGTACAGTTTGAAGGACATGCGGAGTGTGTTTGTGAGAAAAGATTAATTTTAAACCCCCTTAGATAGAGATCAATCAGATAATTGAGGTACTTAATGAAAATTAGTTTCATTTGATTGAAATTAGTTGACATATGTATTAATGAAAAAAAATAAAAAGTTAATCCTCCCAGGTAGCTCAAATCCCACACCAATGAGAGGTACGTGAGTTGAAGAGTATATGTAAAATATTACTTAAGCATTTGGGTTAATAGTGTAGTCCCCTTTTTCTTATTCTTTATATGTAGTTGGTATATGCTAACCGTTACCTTCTTTTTCCTTACCCCTATATCTTACAAGTTATAACAAAAAGTCTTGAATTATTTAAAAATAATAATTGATTATAATGTAAATATTTCACATATGTCAAGAAATTGTAACCTTATCTAACCATATAATACACATATAACTTATATATGTAGTTGATTTGTGTTATTTCTTATATTTCCTAATATTTATCTGAACTATATAATATGTCTATAATGTGTATCCATTGTCATTAGGCATCGATTCAGTGGAGGTAGAATTAGAAATGGAGAAGGTCACAGTTGTTGGGTATGTTGATCGGAACAAGGTGCTTAAGGCGGTAAGGAGAGCTGGAAAGAGGGCCGAATTCTGGCCTTACCCCAACCCGCCGTTATACTTTACGTCTACCAACAATTACTTTAAAGATACCACGAATGAGTTCAAAGAGAGCTACAACTACTATGGACATGGCTACAATGTTGGGGAAAAGCATGGCGCCATTCCAGTTTCTCAACGAGGAGATGACAAAGTTAGTAATATGTTCAATGATGATAATGTTAACGCTTGTTGTCTCATGTAATTAAATCATTTTATATGAAGACCCTCTATTCAACTCTCACTTCTAGAAGCAAGGTTTTCCTCTCTTTTTCTTCTTTTAGCTTCTGGAAGTGGTTCCCTTTTTTGGTCATTGTTGTCTAACAATTTGATCAAACTCCATATGCTTGTTGACTCACTATTCACTAACAAGCCGGTTTAACCTTTTTCAACTTTAAAAATTCATAGTCATAAAGGTTGAGAAAAAAAAATTTATCTCTAATTATAGCACTTTTTTCCTTAAAAAAGTGCTAGAAAAAATTGTAGGGAACTAGAAAGAAAGCTAACAATGAGAGCTATTTAGAATTAGGGGATGTGAAGCCGAATATAATAGAGTCTCAAGTATTTACATCATCCATCTGTAATTCTGGACCACAATGTAATGCAATAAACTGAATTAAAATCGTAACCAATGCCCTATAGATTAGAAAACAGAAAGAGGGACGAGAATCTTAAATGGGTTGCAGTTCTGTTGCTATGGTTATAGGGAAGGAAAGATAGTCCTTTATTATTTCTCTACTAATCTCTTTCAAAGCTGATATAAAAATATGCAGCAGACAGCATATGCTTTCTTTCAGGCTGACCCATGTTATCCGCTTAGCCAATAGGAAATAGAAGCTTAATCCAGAACACCACATATGCCTCAAGAGTATAACAAAGACTAAAGTCATCAAATTCGATTCTAATTCAAGTTCAATTTTCCAGTAAAGACAACTTGCAGCCATAAATTAAATCAACAATGACTTAAATAAAGTCATCCTTTTACATATATCAATAATCTAAAGGATTGGATAAGTCATCCTTTTACAGATATCAATAATCTAAAGGATTGGATAAAACCATGTCCCAGATTACCCCAAAACTGTAGCATATAAAGTTATAAACATTCCCAATTTAACCGCCCCACCCAAGAAAATAAAAAAACAAAGAAGAAAGCACAAGCAACGAAACACAGAAGAGAGCCTTACTGTTGAACTTGTTGGTTGTGGGGAGCAGAAGAGAGCAGCAGCAAGCAGAAGTTTGATGAGCAGGCCGAAGTGAACGAGAGAGAATGAGTCAGTGAGGGAAGATCAGATTTGGGGAAAAATGAAGAAGGAGCTCGAAGGGGAAGGTTGACGTTTTAATTTCAAAGGCCAAAAATGGCGCACTTTTAGCAGAAAAACTAAACAAAATATAAATATTTTGTGAACCAACTAGTTATTTAAAACCTGTATTGCATCACATCGGTCCATACCAATTTCTACTGGTTTAACCGCCTACTGGTTATACCCCTTCAATCGAACCATTTTTCTAACCAGGTAGTGATCCGGCATGTTGAACCTACCGGTCCGGTTCAGTCTGATTTTTAAAACATTGAATATTATATAGTAATATGTGTGTCTGTAGAAGAAATATGTATATGTAGGTGCCAAGTAAACATAACTCCTTACTAAATTACTTGCAAGAAAGTTTTTATAGGCATGATGAGTAGGTAAAGTAAGGAGGTTCGTTGGGTTCATTGGTAGGCCTCAAGCTTAAACACTCAGAATGTTGATCCCAGTAGTTTCGAGAACACAAGACGAGTAGGTTTTGTGGAGAAGTTATTCATGATCATCTAGGGAAGTGGTTTGGTGGCTTCAGTGGTTCTATAAGGGTTGGTACATATTTGAAAGCTGAGTTTTTTGCTATAAATAGTGGTTAGAGAGTATGTTGGGATAAAGGTGTGCAGAACCTAATTTGTGAGTCAAATTCTCAGGAGGCAATAAATTTGATAGGAGCTGCAAATGTTCGGTTCATGGCTATGGGTGTATTATTAGCAATAACAGGTCTCTTACGAAGAGAAGATAGTAGTTGAGAATGTCTAATGTATTATGGGAAGTTAACCAAGGAGTCCATCTCATGGCGAAATTAGGAGTGTGAGGTCAATAAGGTTGGCTATTATACGAGGAAGCCCTTATGGGCCTCATGTCACTCTGGCAGATAAGATGGCTTTTGTGATTCTTACAATCTAGTTTTTGCTTGTTTTTAACATCTATTAACAAATAAATTTAATATGGGGTTAGCCTGAAAAGAAGAAGCAACTGATCAATTGTAGACTTGCTAATGTATAGTTGTCATAAACAAAAGACTTTTAGCATGGCCAAAAGAAAAAAAGCTTAATTGCAATTTTAATCATCTTATTTTAACAACTTGAATTTTGTTGATCCCCACTGTTTAAAATAAACAATTTAATTCCTTTATATTTATAAAATGGATAATTTTGGTCATTCCTTCTATATTCAGGTCAAGTTTAAGGTGTAAAGTTTTCTAATTTATAATCCTACCATACAAATTGAAGATTTATATTTTACGAATCTTTCCACAAAATTTCAGTTCGATCCAACAGTGAGACTTAGCCCAAAATACCAAAACTAGTATTTTTTATTTAAGTTGTTAAAATATGATGATCAAAATTACAATTAAGCCAAGAAAAAAAGAACAAAATAATTTCATGGGTTTAGCATACCAATAAATCTGATGATTTCTTAGTGTTTAGGTTTTAGAGTTTTAGTGTTTATGGTTTAAGTTTTAGGGTTTAAGGTTTAAAGTTTAGAGTTTAAGGTCGAAGGTTTAAGGTTATGATTTAGGAGTCTAGGGTGAAAGGTTTAGGGGTTAGGGATATATGATTTAGGATATAAGGTTTAGAGTTTTAGAATTTGGGGTTTAGGGTATGTGGTTTGCAATTTAAGATTTAGGATTTTTAATTTGGGGTTTAGAGATCATGATTTAAGATTTATGTTAGGTTATTTAGGGTATATGATTTGAATTTTAAAGGTTAAGGTTTAGGTAGGTTTAGGGTTTTAAAGTTTTGTGTTTTTGGTTTTGGTTTTAGGGTTTATTGTTTAGTTCAATTTGCATATATGCAAATATATACCTTCGTTATACCTATAATATGAAATATGCATTAGTACGTAGGTATTGCCTTCTAGCCTTAAGGGTTGGTCACCTCATATTTCTAGATTGAAGTCCATGCCACTTCAAGTCTCCAACCACGTTGCTATGACTTTCTTTTTATAATAAACTCATTCTATTCCACTCAAACAGTCAAACCTAGTTCTTTGTAGTGGTTACTTGTAACGTAGGTACGGGTTATATATATATATATATATATATATACTACATTCATTAATCCTTAAATTTAACTTATATCCAGTCAATATAACGGGCCTTAAAAATAAAATGAGTTCAATTTAATTAATAAAAAATGTACAATGAGTTCCACTTTTGTTCAGCCCATTTATTCTTATCACTTAAAATGTCCAATTCAATAATTAAAATAATATAAAAATAAAATAAAAAGAGAAGAAACTAGAAGAACGGGTAATGACTAAGGGAGAAAGAAACAGAAACAGAGCTCCTAGCAGAGGAAGAGACGTCGGTTCCCTCTCGCCTTCCTCTCTCTCTCGGTCTTAGAATTCCTCTGCTTCTCTGACCTCCTCCTCTTTGCCTCCATTCTCCTCAATGTCTGTAACTCCTTCCTCTTCCGCCGCTCCTCCTCCGTCTCCGTCGGCAGAGAAGTCCTCAATAGAGTCGGGTACGTTGCCGTCGGTGTAGCCATGGAGTCATCGTCTCTAACTAGAGGCATTGTCCCCACAATAGACGATGCTGGCATGAGCTTTCTAGCATTCTTATCAACCCCAAATCGACCACCCACTGAAAGACCAAGATTCAGCTCAATCTAAAAAAAAAAAAGGGTGAAGAGCGTTTTCGGCACTGGTACGCGTATTGCGTCTCGGAAACAGGTACAAAAAGGTAATTTCCGTTTCGGTGCAACCTAATCGACGAGAGGCGCAAGAGGAGACAGATACTTGCGTCGGTTCCCGCCAAACATAAAATCTATAAATTTTATTATTATTTTGTGACGTTTTTAAATCCTTATTGAAAAGCCATAATCCCTTGTCTAATTGTCTTGTCCACGAGAGAAGACCAACTTTGCGAAAAACTCTAGCCACTGCCAAAAGCTGTAGTAATAGCAATGGATCCTAAAGCGGTGAAATCAGAGCTGGTACTGATCTTAGACTATGGTTCCCAGTACACTTACCTCATCACTCGTCGAATTAGAAGCCTTTCCATGTTCTCTCTCTGTATATCCGGCATTTCGTCTCTGAAATCCATCACCGTCCTCAATCCTAGTGTCGTCATTCTATCTGGCGGGCCCCACTACGTTCACACCCCCGACTTTCCCAGTTTTCCTGATGGCTTCGTTGAATGGGCGGAGTCCAATGGCGTGTTCATGCTTGGCATTTGTTATGGTCTCCAGCTCATAGTGCAGAGGCTAGGTGGTGAGGTGAAGGTGGGACAAAGACAAGAGTATGGAAGAATGGAAATTGAGGTGGAGAAGCCTTATGGGCTTTTCAGCTCAAACAAGGTTGGGAACAAACAAGTTGTCTGGATGAGCCATGGTGACGAAGTTGCAATTTTGCCTACTGGGTTCCAGGGGGTGGCAGGAAGTGAGCAGGGGTTAGTGGCAGCTATAGAGAACCCTTCTAGGAAGTTTTACGGGCTCCAATATCACCCAGAGGTAACTAGTTCTGATTGATTTAATGTGTTTCCATTGGATTTTTCTTCCTTCTTCCATGAAATTTTGAACTAAATCAATTAGTTTAGTCCTTAATTTGTGGACGCAAATTTCCCCTGGATTTTTTTCCTTCTTCCAAGAAACCCCCGTAGAAGAATTGCTGCATTTTTTAGAATTGCGCGTCTACCTCAATTGAATTAGTTATTGGTGTAGTATGTTTTCCTCTAGAAGGCTTTGTAATAGTTTGCATTTGCTTTGCGATTATGTAGTTAGATTTTTGAGTCTTTTATAGGTAACACATACACCAGAAGGAATGGAAACTCTGCGGTATTTTCTCTTTGACGTTTGTAAAGTCTCTGTTGGCTGGAAGATGGAAAACGTGTTGGACGAAGAAATAAAAGTGATCAACGATACCATGGGGCCTGAAGAATTTGTTATATGTGCACTATATGGGGGTGTGGATTCTACAGTTGCTGCAACTATTGTCCATAAAGCAATTGGAGATAGGCTTCACTGTGTCTTCGTTGACAATGGTTTGCTTAAGTACTAATATCTTCTTTAATGACCCCCTTGCCCCATACATATAAATATAAAGATCATATATTGGTAATGTACATATACTTGATATGGGTATCTGTGATGCTTTCCTCACTAGTTTATGGTTTTTGTTACATATAGATATAAGGAGAGAGTAGTGAGGAAAGCATAAACTAGTGAGGAAAGCATCACAGATACCCATATCAAGCATAAACTAGTGATGGAAACCTTTGAAAAGGATCTTCATTGACCTGTTACTTGTGTTGATGCGACTAAGCAATTTCTTGATGAGCTGAAAGGTGTTTCAGATCCTGAGATGAAAAGGAAAATTATAGGAAGAGATTTTATACGCATCTATGATGATTTTGCTCAAAAGCTACATCATAAATTACGAAGAAAACCTTCTTACTTGGTTCAAGGGACTTTATATCCGGATGTGATTGAGTCTTGCCCGCCGCCTGGAAGTGGAAGAACCCACTCTCATACAATCAGGAGCCATCATAATGTTGGAGGGCTTCCCAAGGACATGAAATTGAAACTTATTGAACCACTCAAACTTCTATTCAAAAACGAGGTTTCAATTTTAACCTATTCACTTATCACGTGTACATATGCATATATGATGTATTAAATATTTTTCTTTATTTTGCATTTATAAAGGTTCGTCAATTGGGGAGAATCTTGAATGTTACTGAGGCATTTTTAAAACGTCATCCATTCCCCGGATCTGGCCTTGCTGTACGAGTTCTAGGTGATGTCACTGAAGGCAATGCCTTGGATATTCTTCGTCAAGTAAACTGTTTTTCTATTTGTGTGGCTACAATATTGGTTCACGCTTGATATTTAATGTGAAATATTGTCTTTGTTTTAGGTTGATGAGATCTTCATTCAGTCAATCAAGGATGCTGGGCTGTATGATTCAATCTGGCAAGCTTTTGCAATTTTCTTGCCAGTAAGATCTGTAGGAGTTCAAGGTGATCAAAGAACACATTCTCATGTAGTTGCTCTTAGAAATAGGTATTGGTTCAATGGTAGGGCGGGAGCCTCTGGGGTTTTCATATTTACAAATTTTTTAATATTAGGCTTTTATATTTATATATTTTTTTGTTTAAGGTTTTTATATTTATATTTATAATATCTATGTTTAACCTCTTAAAAATATAAATTTTTTAAAAATGCTTAAAACACCTATAATTTAGTGCATCCAAAATTTTGGGTCTAACTCCACCGAGTTCTTAATTACTAGGTTTGAAGTAATAGAATGTGCCGTTTATAAAAAATCGTACCAGTTCGCCACTTCTACTGGTTCTTACTATGTTTTAAGCAATTGTTATAGTGGCTAGCAATGCTTTTTCCACCAGGAAGGAGAGTGTTCAAACCCATATTACTTCACTTTTGAAGATTTTGACCGATGTTCAGAAGTGTAGCAGAACCGACTCGTTATAGATAACTGATGCAGGTTCACTGGTTCTTATCGGATTTGACCGATTCAGCATGTCACTGGACTATTCTTATGACCAGTTCAACGTGTCATGCCTTTAACATTAATCGTGCAATCATATATTACAAACTCTTGGTCAAAGATATAGGTCCAAAATTATCTTTATGCGATTCACTGGGGTTGATTTGTATTATTTTTAAAAATAATAGTAAATGAATTAGGAAACAGACATTTATAAATCTCCATATCTCTCTCCCTGTAAATAAAATATCTTAACAGAAAATATTATCACTTACCGTTTAACAGCATCTCATGTAGGTTGGTCGCGAATGAGGGAATAATGCATTATAAGTTGTTCTGATGAGCATAATTCCTTAAGGAAAAAAGCATCATGTATGTCCACCTCAAAGGGGTATGTCAGATGGGTACATAAGAATCACACTAAAAATTTACTTCGAGCATAAAGCTCCCCTGCTGCCGCACGCGCTGGCCTAAACTTGGGCACTCAATATGACGTCATTTTTGCTGAAATCGTAAGGCCTTCAATCTCTTCTATGACTCTCGGTCTAGAACTCTCTCCTTGCAGAAATCTCTGACTCTCCCTCATTCCCTTCACTCTCAGTCTGGGGCTCGATATCGGTGGCTCATCCTTCCTTCTCAATCGCTGCCTCGCCGGTGAGTTTTCTCCATTAATGGCTTTGTTTTTGGTTCGGCTGCTGATTTCCTTTCTGCTTTCCTATGTTTTATTTGCTTCTATTTCTATGCTTGTGTTTCTATGGTTATGTTTCTGTTTATATGTATGTATGTGCTTCTGTTTCTATAATTGTGGCATTGGAGTGAAGGAGTAAAGTGCTTACTTTTACCTGAGGACAGCTACTGTGATAGCAAATTTGATTATCGAAGCGTTTACCCTTTTTCTTTTTCTCAACTTTTCTTAGTGTTTGATTTTAATGGAACCAACTCTTGATTGATTTAAGATTTCCCTTTATCTATCTTGCCGCAAACATTTTTGAAACCATGATTGATATTGGAAGTTCAGACTGTTCAGTAGCCCTGTTTTATCTCAAGAATGTGAAAAATGGTATTGCTTTCATTGGACAGCTTTGATTAAATATGTAGAATGACATCGTAGGGGAGTATCTTTAAGATAAAATAAGATATATTCTAATGCTTCTATTGCGCAACTTTGATTAATTCTATAGGATAAGATTCTATGGAAACGAAATTTGTATATGCATGAAGTGTCTTGTAACCTAGACTGCTCCATGCAAAATGAGGAAATCTGAAAAAAAAAAAAAAAGTTGATTAAGAAATGATATTCCCTTCCACGTGTTTAGGGCTCTCCTAGTTTTTGAAATTTCTATAATAAATCCTGTTTCTAATTGTAGTTTTGTAACAAGTCTGGCAGTTGTTTTAATGACCTCTTTTTCTATTTCCCCTTTTCTTAACCAATATAGATGTGTCTTGATTGTTGAAGAACTAGTAACATCTAAGAGTAGGTTCAACAATAACAATAGGCAAGAGAAGAGCAGCAGAAGCTCTGGTATGCATTCATTTAGATGTTCTTGTAATGAAGAGAGTGTTAAATGTGGTGTTACACTATTTGAAATAAATTGTTTAAAATGTTTAAATGATCATGGAAGCTTAGTTGTTCATAGTGGCATATATATGACATCATCTATCTGTTTTTGCCACTGCCCCAGGAAAGAAATAAACAAAAAAGTATTTAAAGATAATACTATATTGAAAAACTCTTGTCCCATCTATCTCATGGCTTTTTTATTGTGTAAATTGGTTTGTAGTTTGGATGAAAATTTGGATTCATTTGGGTATTTAAACAAAGGTTGTTTTGAGCTTTTTGTATACTGATCTTGGTTTATTTTAATTTTTTTTAAATACTTTTGTGGTCATCTTGGATTAATTGCACGCTGTTCTGTTTCTTAAAGAGAATGTTCATCGTTTATTTTTACTTTTATTTTGTGGCTGTTTTAGGTTTGATCATGCATTGATTTTTGACTTATATTTAGAGCTATTCGTTTTATAATATTGGTTGTTTGGATGATTAAGGGATGTTTTTGGATTCTTAAGCCGAAGTTGCTGCTTTGATTTGTTTTTATTTTCTTTTTCTCATTGCTGCATTATTAATTGAGTTTGGGATTTGGGACTTAGAATTTGGGTTTAAGATTTGCCACAAAAAAAAAAAAAAAATCATTCATCACTGCTTATTGGGTCTTTTTTATTTATTAAGTTAAAATGAAATGGATTGCATGAAATTATCATCTCTCTATCTTAATTTGACACAATCATGTTAATTTAAAAGAATTACATAAAATTAATTTGGGCTTTTTACAATTCAATGAAAATAAAGTGCAATAAAATTAGGACTTTTTTTAAAAGAATTTATGGTAATTAACTTCAATTGAAATGAAATTATATGATATGTTTTTTTGGTTCTCTCCAATTAATCCTAATCAAGTTCAAAGAAGACTCGATCCAAGTATATGAAATTAAAATGGGACTTTCTTTTTTTTACTTTCACAATAATTTAGTTGAAATGAAATGAAGTTAGATACAATAAATTATATCACTTTGTTAGTGTAGTGTCATATTAATTTAGGTTTTAACTATCATCTAGGTTGACAATTATAATGTGACAATGATTCTTAGAATAAGATGGTTCTCTACATTCTTTTTGGAGGCAAAGCTATTTTACAAGTAGAAGGAGAATAGCTAATAAGAATTTCTATTTTACAAAACTTGAATACTTTTGCCTTTAAGAATCCCACCTCCCCATAAGATTTTTTTTACAATCAGAGTTTTCTCTCTCTTACCAAAAAAAAAAACTAACCCATTTTGATAAATACTTTCAAAACTAACCCATTACCGTAATTAATTTTTTAAACAACATTATTTGAATACTTTTGCCTTTAAGAATCCCACCTCCCCATAAGATTTTTTTTGTAAGAAACTTGTCCCAAAACAGTTTTCATGATCCTATTTGCCTGAGAATATTTTTTTAAAATCTTGTACCAAACATAAGAATTTTTAGTTTCCCAAGTTATTATTTATAGAAAACTGAAAAAAATTATTATACCAAACACCTCTATAAAATAAATAAATAAATTGATTGGGCCTTTATTTTTACTGAGAAACAAATCGATTGGCTTATCAGATAATATATATGCGTTGTCTATAAATTATGGACCCAACTTCAGTAGCCCACTAACCCATTAACTAAACAACAAACTGTACCCCAAAAGAATCAGGCCCAAGGGTCGACCAAAGAGAATAGAGAGACAAAAGTATTTTGAATTTGAGATCAGAGAAAGACAACATTTGCAAAAACAAAACAAAAAAAAGATAGAAGAGAAATAGAAACTTCATAGGAAGCAGAGAAAAACTCCGGTAACAGTTGTAGCTGTGTGGAATTTAATCCACCACCACCACAAGGAGGCTTTACCTCTTTGGCATATCAACACCACCGTGGTTTGAGTACCGGTGCTGGTAGGGTTGAAAGCAACCCTCCAAAAAGCATAAGCAATTGGTTAAACATTCAGGAATATGCAAGTGACCGATCAAGGTATGAATTCTTCTCACTGCTTTCGAATTTAAATTTTTCTTGATACTCTTCTGAGGTTTCTGGCCAAGAACAAATATCCCAACCCTTTCGAAACATTGCAATTCATAAACAGCCACTATTGACGGGCACGACACACTCATCCGATTCACTCACCCTCACCAACTTCTTTCTTTCTCACTTGTTCCAAACGATATTCGAAAACGTTTTGGAAAAACGACACTGTTTGGCAGATTTGCCACTGCCGAAAACCATAATCTGCTGCTTCCGTTTCGGTCATCGACCCACGAAACGGAAATATTTCAACCGTTTCAGAGGAAACGGAACGAAATTTTGTTCCTTGGGCTTTTCTGAACTCTGAACTTGGAAACCGAACTTGATGTGTTACATCACTATTTATGAGTTAGGAATGAGGTATAATGGCACTATTCTTACATGTAAACCGTGGTCTTTAGTTTTGTCTATGTGTAAATGCTTGCGGTTTTAGAATTATCTATTAGCATCTTCTTTGTTTATGACATAGTGGGAAAGTCTAATACATGTTTCATACTGTAAAACCTAACGCCTAGTCTTTTTTGTTCAACTCTAATCAACCACCTTATGTAAAAGAACCAGCTTATGAAATTTCGTCGAAAAGAAGCCCTCAAAAATTGAAGTTACTGTACGGAACAATCGTATAGAAAGACTGACAAGTTTACATTTTCTTGAAGTTGAAAATCAAGCATATATTCCTTATAATGGTACTATGATACCTCAGCATAGATATGGAGCTGAACCCTCTCAGCACCATGTCGAATCAGTTCCAACAAATACTGCACTCCCAGATGAATCAGTTCCTGAAAATTGTCTCGGCATTTCAGCGACCATCCCTCAACAAACATCTTGGAATGAACCTTGCCAAAATACATCTCTGCATGAGACAAATCATGATACTGAGCTTCATACTGAAGCAATTCCAACAAATGTTGATCTCGCAGATGAAATTCAGAATGAGATTGAAGAATCTCTATCTAAATATGAAATAAATTTTCTACTAAAGGAATTTAAGGCTGCATCTCCAAATGGCCCTCAGCAGTCTGTTGCTGTAGTTGATCCTGGTAATGGAGCAGAGGCATCAGGTGATAGTGATGGGTATCAGCACAAAAAGATTGATCTTGCAGCCAAAATGCACGAGTTCTTGAGCTCTCAACGCATGCCTGGTCAAGACTTGTCAGCAAGTACTGAATGGACCCCGCAACGTTTTTGTATGAAGTGTAATGTAGGTGGTGAATTACTGGTTTGTACAATGACAAGATGCCCATTAGTGGCTCATGAAAGCTGCCTGGGCACCCTTCCAAGGTTTGACATAAAGGGAAACTTTTTCTGTCCATTTTGTGCATATTTTCATGCTATTTCAGAATATCTTGAAGCTAAGAAAAAGGCTTCCTTGGGAAGAAAAGAACTGCCTATCTTCATTCACAAAGGTATAGGGTATCAAGCAAAAGAAATTTCTGATTTATTTCGTACAGAAGAACCTATTCCTTCAAGAAAGAGGAATCACAATACTCTTCACATAAAAAACAATGGAAGTGACCAGTTACTGGGCAGAGAAGACAATAGAGAAGATCATGAGCATGTAAATGAAGTAAAAAAGTATTCAAAAAAGTCAGCAACAAACTGAGCCCTCTGCATCATGTGATGATATCAATTCATTGTACAGAGAGAAGGAAATTTTAAGTGATGGGATACAGCAACAAGCAGAGCCCTCTGCATCATGTGATAATGTCAATATATCATGTAGAGAAAAGGAAATTGAAAATAATAGGAAACTAAAAAGAAACAATGTGTCTGATCCTGTTGATGTTGCTGATAAGTTTTCTCGTAGAAAAAGAAACAATGTTTCTGTTAATAAAAGTGATAGACAAAAAGGAACTCTACAGCAAATGCCAGAACAGAGCAATACTTATGGAATAGAAAAGCCTGTTTCTGCATGTGCTACTGTTGAGGAAATTTCTGAAGATGAGTTTTGCCGTATCATTTCTGCATTCTCCATGAGAACCCGAAAGCAGGAAATGCAATGGTAAGTTTCTAATGCTTTTCCTTCTATATGATTGCTGTACTTTTTCCAATACAGGCGTTAAGTGTTTCTGCCTTATCTATTCAATTCCTGTGTTTGAAATTCTTTTTACTGGGAAGAAGATTGTCTTGGGAAATGCTTTGTATCCTCTTACTGTCATGCCAACTATTCTTTCACAAGTTGAGGTGGTTGGATTAGCCTTATTCATGCTTGTTGTCCAGTATCCCTCTTTATCATTTACCTTGTTCCGATATCTGTTGTGATGGCTTAGTGGATTGAGAATATTATGAACGGTTATTTTGGTCAACAAGCATGAATGTGGCCAGCAGGTAGGTTATAGGCCTGAGAAAGAGGTAGGTTTTGATCATGTCAATTGGTGTCTCTGGAATTTTCTTTGGCTAGTAAAGAGATATGGAATTTTCCTCTATCAATTTTCCTATGGGACAAGTTAAGTACGGTCTCCACCAAAATGGGTGGAATGCCAACTCAAAAATAATGACTCACTTGAGTCCCTTGGAATTCATTTCTAAGGGACATTTCTCTTGCAGAAGCAGATCCTGCTTTTGTTCTCCTCTAAGCTTTGGAATGATTTTTGGGGACGTTCCCTTTTCAAAGTTCTTTCCTAGCCTTTATTGACTATTGTCTTTGTTCTTTATATCATTCCCCGTTCGAAAAATTTTATAGTATTCTAGGCATCAATTTCTCTTGGAATTTTCATTTAATTTTTAGGTATCCAAATGACAAAGAAACTTCAAATTGGAATTGCTTTTATTCTTGATTGGTTCTATTCATTTGCGTGCCAATTTGGATTAAGGGTTAAGGCTCTTGATTCTTTTAGCAAGTATTCTTATAAGTCTTTTCACTATTTTCTTACTCCTACCCATTCTTCAAATAGATAGAAAATCCTTGTTGATAAACCTTGGAAAAATCAAAAGCTCCCTTTAGGGCCAAATCTTTCATTTTGACAGTGGTACTAAATAGGATTAATACTAATAATATGTTGCAAATTATCACATGAAGCTCTTTCTCTTGATATATGTAGCTTTATCTTAAAAAACAACGGGCCATTTATTTTACACTGCCCAGCAACCATGTCCTTTTGGTGTCGATTGTTTGGAATGTTATCTTCAGTTTATCCTCTGACTTTAGAATATATTTTGTTGGTTAGTTTAGAGGTTTAAGCAGAAGTAAGGACTTAGGAGGGAGGGTAAAACTCTATGGCAGCGTGCTATGGGGGGGTAGGGCCTTATTTTGGTGGGTTTGTTTGGAGCAAAATGCTTGTATATTCGAGGATACTTTATTGTCCCTAGATCTCTTATGGGAGAGGATTATTTCTGTGGTATCGCTTTGGTGTTGTAACCCTGTTGTCTGAAGCCCTTGTTAGTCATGAGCTTTTTTGTCTTTCAAGTGTTTTGATTTTGTGCCTTTCTTAAGGACGATATCTTATCTTCTTTACTTGTACCACTTCCTTCCTGTCTTCAATAAATTCACTTCTGTTATTCTCCCCAAAAAAATAATAAACTAACTATTCATTGAAAGTTGAGGGTTGGAATGATTGATTCATTTTATAATCATTTCCTGACGATCAATTTGTTTTGTCCTAGGTACATATTGTTATGGCAATTACCAGAAGTACTTATGGCAGTGGGCATGTTATTTTTCTAATTGGTTGTTTTGATTCGCAGCACACCTGAGGCTAGCTTTCAGTTAAGACGGTTGAAAGTACCATGGACAGCTGATGAGGAAGATATACTAAGGGTAATAGTTTTTGTTCTTTTCATACTTCATAGAAGTAATATGACTTTATATTAGTGTTTATAAAACTTGTATATGTAGCTAACTGCATCATGTTTTTGTTTAAACGTACGTCTCTAAAATGGATGTTTAAGTTTTTTACTTTCAGAATTTTGTGTTTTCCAACTACTATATTGCTCTGGAAATTGAGAGAATTTGGTTCCTCAGAATTGTTTTTCTCTATCATGTTTTCTGTATTTTCAATTTATACATATTTTTCCTTTTTTTTTAAATAACTGTTTCACTGTGCAGGAAGGAGTGCAGAAATTTTCAAGTGACACTACCATGAACAGACGAATCCCATGGAAGAAAATTTTGAAATTTGGTTGTAATGTGTTTCTGAATAATCGTACAACAGTAGACCTGAAGGATAAATGGAGGAACATGTGCAAAGCTAGCTTGAAATCAGAATGAAAGGGCTGTATCCTAGTTATGTGATTGGTCATGTTGATTTGCCCAAGACTCGTTCACGTCTAAATTGAGGAACATGCATGTTTTGATTTCATATTGATTTTTCAGGTATTGTGATCATATCCTTGTTCATTTTTTATTCCTTGGGCGTGTTGATAAATTTCTATAGGATGTTACGTGATCAATTCTAGTGTTTGCCCTTCTGGATCTGAAGGAGATGTAGACCAATAGTATTTCAAAATTCCACGTGAAGGTGATTAATGGTGGTGCTTCTATTGTTCTAAAATACTTTAGAATTGATAGTTTTATTCATATATTATGTGTTTGCAACTATATAAATTAGGGGAGCTTTTTGTAAATGTCCACACATCCTACTGAAATCTATCTTGTGTGTGTTTGCATCTTTTTCACAACCTATCAACAGTGGCGACCTTGAATAATATTATATGATTTCAAAATTTATTTTGGGTGTGGAGTCAGGGTCCTTCCGCATGCTTAATTATTTTTGTGGTTTAAGTAGTTAAGAGGTGCTCTTTTTCCCCCTAATGATTATATGCATGCTTACACGTATTGTCTCATAAAACCTTGTTATTTTGGTACTCTGATTCAATTGGATGTTAAACATTTTTGTGTTAAAGTAGTTATCTTACTGTAATACTCAGCTGGCTGGAAGATGGAAAACGTGTTGCACGAAGGAATAAAAGTGATCAACGATACCGTGGGGCCTGAAGAACTTGTTATATGTGCACTATCTGGTGGCGTGGATTCTACAGTTGCTGCAACTATTGTCCATAAAGCAATTGGAGATAGGCTTCACTGTGTCTTTGTAGACAATTGTTTGCTTAGGTTCTAATATCCTCTTTAATGACCCCCTTACCCCATACATATAAATATAAAGATCATATATTGGTAATGTACATATACTTGATATGGGTATCTGTGAAGCACCTGTCTATGGAACGACATGATATGCACTACACTACTCTCGATGATATATGTCTTCGTCCTTTGTTGTGTGCAAGATGAACCTTCTTGATCTGTAACATCCGGTATTGCTTCCATTCGATGAGAACGCTCGGTAGAGCGAAGAGCCCAACCTCCTCGTTTGGCATGCTCAGCTTGTCCGCTACTGCCAACTCTTGAGAAAACAGAAGAGCACACGCAAATTAAAGACAACATCTAGGATACTCGTTCAGTCATCACCCATTCTATATACCTCAAACTTTATTTTATATAAAATGTTACAGAAGAAAATCATAACAACATAAAATTTACAGAA
>QAOA01006933.1:0-79607 GCA_003255065.1 Cercis canadensis
ACAATTGATCAAAGGAAAATCAGAAATTGTAGTTTCGGTCTTGGTATCATACCTCATCTAATGAGTTTAAAATCAAAAGTAATTCATGACATAGGCAAGACAGCAAACAGCTACTTGTATTTCCAATAAACATCATGTCAAAAAACCTGTTCTGCATTGCACATTGATTGATAAAGTGCTTGGTAAAAAAATAAATATAGTAAATCTGGTATGAGTATTTAAAATTTAGACATTGTAAGGCCAAGTATATAAGATTTTAAAATAGTAAATGATAATAGTTGGAATTTCAGAGAAGTTCAAAGTTTCTTTTTTGGGTGTTTCATATTTTGAACAGCCCACCCCTTTTGGCTTTTAAAAAGCAATGGAAGAATCATCCTCAAGGGAAATATACCAAACACAAATGATGAACTTTTCTGTCAAAAAGCACTAGCACCAAAGCTACAACATTTTCAAATGGGACCTAAGGCCATCACTTATTTCCAAAATGCTTCTACAGGTTCCATTTAAAGTTTCAAGAGCTCATAATGAACATCAACTGCATTGCTCACTTTGGCAATTCATCTCTATAATGTAGCAACCTCCCGGGTCCTTCTAGTTTTGCTTACTTCTGATAGTTGACATATAATTGTGTAAAGGTGCATTATCATTCAACATGATAAGAAATCAATCAATCACAATTTGTCATGAAGAAAGAGCAGCTAGTCAAAGGAGATCATTGTCCATAAACATCAAGCTCTCAGCCCCGATGTGTATCTCACCCATCCCCAATTACATTGCAATATATGTTATTTCCATCAGTACAAGATTTATTCTTCAATTCTCATGTACATAATACATGAAGAAAGAATAAATTTTTATAAGCTGTCACCTTGAAAAAGAACCAAATCATTTTAAGGCTACAACTATCAACCTGTCTTCCTAAAGCAGTAGGAAGAGAATAATGACGGTGATAGCAGACAGAGCATGGAACTTACCATTTACCAATAGATTATTGAAAATTAATGTCTACCCAGGACTAAGAGAGAGCATATATTAGCCAAAACTTATTCTTTCATCAGATTTTTCGCAAATTATATATTTGAATCACTGGGCTTATAGAAATAAATGATGCAAGAATCTTGCCATTTTAAGAACATAATTAAAGGAACCATAGTGTGCGAAATATATATATATATATATATATATAAACTCAATACTGGTTGGTAAAGTATTCTATCTCTCCCGATTGGGCATAACCTACATTGTCTAGAATTAGAGCAATACATGGATTTACTATGTTGATTGAACTATTTTCAATTGCATGCCACTATTAGCACAGATTTGGAAGCATCAATTGCACAAAGCAAGAAAGCAGTAAAGAATCCTTTTCCAAGATTAAGCAAATAATTTAGTGTTGCATTATATTTTTCTGTCACCTTATAACTGGAAAGACAAGCCTACCCAAATGGAAAAAAAAATCTTTAATGCTCATTTTCCACAAAAAGAAAAATCTTTCGAGTCTTTTGAACCTAGTAAAAGTGAAAGTGGAAACAATTTCTACCATTTCAACATAAGCTTGCCCTCTTAAACAAAATAACAGCACCCCCCTTGTTCATTCTATTTACAATATCCAGCATCAAAAGATATTTACAATATCCAACACCCTCCAACCAAAGACACCAAAGGCAGCATAAATTGTACACAGCTATAAAGCTTTTCCAACTTTGCTCCCACCAATTTCTTTGAATCCAATTGACAGAAACTTCTCAGAGCTATGTGGGCACAATTAACCAAACACTACAAAAAGCTTAATTCAATTGTAGCCAGTTGCCAGACAATGCAAGAAAAGATTTGCAAGAGTAAAGGTACCTAAATCCATCTAACAATTAACAATGTAAAGCAAAAAGTCTAGCAGAGGATCAATAAGATTATACAGAAGCTACAGGTTACTCTAAGCTCATAAATGTCAGCATTAGATACTGCCACTGCCCTAGGACATTCAAACTTACTATCCAGAACTCATTTGTGGGACAAGGTAGTGCCTAGCAGCTATATACATAATGAGGTATATAAAAATAAAGAATGAGAGTTTCATTACTCTACCAAAGAAAGCATAAGTTAGATGGTTCTAGTTTACCCGTAAATTTCATTTAGAAGGAAAGTTATGGTGGGAGCAATTGATAAGATTATAGACTTATAGTGGGGTATCATATGGAGCACTAAAACACAATTAACATGTTTGGGTTTGCTATACGTGGAATCATATAATAGTGAGAGAATAGGATAAATGAAGGTCCAATTCCAACCTCTCCAAAGCAAAACGCAATTGTCACCGACTCACTGCATTCGGCATAGCCCAGCTGGTCCCTCACTCCACCAATCAGAAACCTCAATCTCTCCCAAAGCAACCAAACAAGAAATAAATAAATAAACAAAAAAGAACAAGCTCCTTCTCCCTCCCTCTCTGGCAGTTGGAATTCCTATTTCCCATTTCAGTCAATACAAGCATTGATCTCACACAAAATGAGGCAAGTAAAGTGAAGAACCTGGGCAATAATACAATTTCTAGAATTCCCATTTCAATTTCCAAACAACAACTAAAATTATTTTCACATATTTCCAAAACCTACATTTCACTATATTTGCTTCAGTCAATGCAATCATTTATCTCACACAAAATGAGGCAAGTGAAGAACCTGGGCAATAATATGATTTCCGGCTAGGAGTTTTGATTCTCGACTTGATATAGTTGTAATTCTGCGATAAATGCAATTGAAGTGTATCTTCAGTGAATAGGCCAAAAGAAAGTTTAGAGTAAACAACAGAATACGGAAAAGAAAAAAAAATTTGAGAATTGGAGGGTGGCAAACGGAAATGGAAGGATATATATAAAGGCAAATAAAGGAGCTCACAGGCAACAATGAAATTAGAAGCGCTGTCGACCTTCTTGATACAGAAACTAAAACCTCCACGCGCTTTGAGGCTGAGTCACTGAGGGAGAATGATGGGGACAGAGCTGGGCGAGACAGAGACCGAGAGAAAGGGAAACAAATTTCTTAGGGATTTCTTAGACTGAGGGAGAGACAGAGACTGAGACTGAGACTGAGGGAGAGTGATGGGGGCGATGGAGGAGAGTGCTAAGGAGAGAAAGGGATTTGAGAACAGGAAAGGAGTTAGAGTCTCAGAGAATGAGAATGAGTAGTAGAGAAGTTTAGGGATTTCTGAAGGGAGGAGTCAAAGAATAACCTAAAAAATTCCAACGGTATTATTATGGTAATTACTGTTGGAATTTCCGTTGGAGTCAACAAAAAAAAATCTAAAAAACTTTCCAACGGTATATACCGTTAGAACTTTCCATTGGAATTTTGCTAAACAGTATTTTTACACAATTTCAATGGTAATTCTGATGGAAAATTCCAACAGTTTTTGTTTTCGTTGGAAATACCGTTAGAATTTTCTAAAAATTTCAACGGTATTTTTCCATTGGAATTACCGTTGGAATTTTTAGAAAATTCCAACGGAATTTTGTTCCGTTAGAATTTTCCGTTGGAAAATTGTCTTCTTCTTGTAGTGGACGTGGAATTCATTGTGACCATGGTTGTGAAAGCGATGTTAACAATTTATCATTTAATCACAATTTTTCTTATTTTCTTCTTCTTTTTATTATTATTCATTTCTTATTTTTGCATATTCAACAGGGAAGTAATACATCATTGGTCGTGCAAAGAAAACTAAATTCAATCAAAAGCACTCTGCAAGAAGGACAATCGGGCTCAGATCAAGAACCGTTGATATCATGGAAGAAAATCAAGAGTAGTGTCGTAATTTGGGGGCCGAGTTTGATGAATTGAAATCTCGTATGAACGAGATGATGAAGCTTCTCACTGAGAGTTTGAAGTCGAAGGCTGTAGCCGAGAGGCCAAGTAGTGTCAATATCCCTCAAATTTCTCATGTAACACCTCTATTGACATATTCATCGTTTGAGGCGAATCTTGCAATATCTGCTCCAATATGGGGAATGCCTCCACACTTGATGTCTTCTACAAAACTAATGCAGGGGTATGATTCCAATTCAACAATTCCTCCAACCACCCAACCAGCTGATGTTATGCGTGCCATCTTACAACCTTTCTCAGGCCCATTCTCTATACCTATGGAAGCTCCATTCAATCCAAATGAAAATCAAGGGGGCATCTATACATACACTCATCCAATTACTCACCATGCTGCACAAGAAGCTTCAAGGGTATTTCCGTCGGGGAAGGATAAGGAAGAGTTAGAGAAAGAAAAGATGAGGGTAGAATCAATGGAGAAAAAGTAGGCGTTTCTAGAAGAGCAAATTAAGATGATGCAGGGATNTAGGTGTTTCTAGAAGAGCAAATTAAGATGATGCAGGGATCAAGGGCATATGGTCCAGTGATGTTTCCTCTTAGTGTGACCGATCCTATGTACATGGTGAACACTTTGGAGGGTCATCAAGAGAAGAGTTGTTGGATCTGGCCTTGTGACGAGAAAGAACAACTGATTAACTGGGAAATTGAACCATTGCCCGAGATTGTCTCATTTGAGTAATAGTTATTTTTGTCATTATTTTTCTTATGACCGAGGTTCAAAGTCATTTAAATGTTTTTGCATTGGACTATATTTTATTTTGCATATTAATGAAGTATTTTAGTATGGAGTTTGAATTCAATTTTTTCTTATTCATTATCTTCCCAAGGATTCCTCATTTTTTTCTCTTTCTTCACACTAATCTCCATTCAATTAACTCTTATTCAATTTTCTTTGAATTTTGTCCGAGGGGTCTTGACAATACGGATCTCTTATCCCAAGACCATGATTCTATTTGTCCAATGATTGATTCTCATGTTGAATTTGATACAAATGAACACAATTTTGATGAGAATATAGAACTTTCTGATAGATTTGCGAAGATGTTTGAATCGTATGAAAAAACAATAAGTCCCTACAATGAAGAAGTACAGATAACAAACTTGGACACTGAGAAAGAGAAGAGAGAATTGAAATATGTATACTTATACTGTGCATAAACTGGCTCATGAATTGTTAATGGAGAAAAAGGGAAAAGAATGGGAGGCTCATGAATGGCCCATGTATTTTGTAAAGAAATGTATGGATACTTTTCTAAGTCCAAGGAAGTGGGAAAATATTCTATTTGTCCAATGATTGATTCTCATGTTGAATTTGATACAGATAAACACAATTTTGATGAGAATATAGAACTTTCTGATAGATTTGCGAAGATGTTTGAATCGTATGAAAAAACAATAAGTCCCTACAATGAAGAAGTACAGATAACAAACTTGGACACTGAGAAAGAGAAGAGAGAATTAAAATATGTTGATAACCCAGAAAAAGAAGAAATTATTGTTTTATTCAAAGAGTACTTGGATATTTTTGCCTGGTCTTATCAAGACATGCCAGGTCTCGACCCCAGTATTGTATCTCACAAGATCTCATTGTATCCCGATTGCAAGCCGATCAAACAAAAGTTGAGACGGATGACGCCAGAAATATTTAGTAAAATAAAAGATGAAGTGATCAAGCAAATAGAGGCTGGTTTTTTAGAAGTCGCTACTTATCATGATTGGGTCGCCAACATAGTTCCAGTACTAAAGAATGATGGACGGGTAAGAATGTGCGTGGACTTTCGGGATCTGAACAGAGCCAGTCCTAAAGATGATTTTCCTTTGCCTCATATAGATGTTTTGGTTGATAATACAGCCAAAAATCACCGATATTCATTCATAGATGGATACTCAGGATACAATCAAATTTCAATGGCTGAGGAGGACAAGGAGAAAACCACATTTATCACTCATTGGGGCACGTACTGTTATAGAGTAATGTCATTTGGTTTGAAAAATGCTAGAGCAACTTATCAAAGGGCTATGGTCACGCTATTTCATGATATGATGCATAAAGAGATTGAAGTTTATGTGGATGATATGGTGGTTAAGTCAAAAGAGGGGGAAAACCATGTGAACATTCTTCGAAAGCTATTTGAAAGATTAAGAAAGTACAAGTTGAGGTTAAATCCCTCCAAGTGCACTTTCGGTGCAACAACCGAAAAGTTGTTGGGTTTTATTGTTAGTAGAAAAGGGATTGAAGTGGATCCAGATAAAGCAAAAGCAATCCGAGAAATGCCACCTCTAAGGTCAGAAAGGGAAGTGCGTAGTTTCCTTGGAAGGCTCAATTACATAGCCAGATTCATCTCTAACCTCACCTATACTTGTGAGCTTATCTTCAAGCTCCTAAGGAAGCATAACCCGGGTGAGTGGAACGAGCAGTGCCAAGAAGCTTTTGACAAGGTCAAAGAATATTTGCTTAATCTTCCGGTGCTTGTGCCTCCAATCACGGGGAAACCTCTTATTTTGTACTTGATCGTGTTGTAAGAATCGATGAGAAGTGTGCTAGGGCAACACGATGAAAGAGGAAAGAAAGAGAGGGCGATTTATTACTTGAGCAAAAAGTTCACAGACTATGAGACAAGATATGCTCTCGTAAAGAAAACTTGTTGCGCTTTAGTTTGGGTGGCTACCAGGCTTCGACAGTACATGTTGTATCACACCACTTGGCTTATTTCTCGTATGGATCCAGTCAAATTTATCTTCAAAAAACTCTATCTCTTTGGGCGGTTAGCAAAATGGCAAATTGTCCTTTCAGAATATGACGTAGTGTACATGACAAAAAATGTAGTAAAAGGAAGTGTGATTGCTGATCACCTGGCCGAAAGCCCTATTGATGATTACCAACTCATGAGGTTCGAATTCCCTGATGAAGATATTTTTGCAATAGAATAGGAGACTAAGATAGAAGAAACTCGGTGGAAGATGTACTTTGACATGACGGTCAATGTGTATGGAAAGGGGATAAGAGCTGTAATCGTATCGCCTAAAAAGAAGCAATTCCCGATAGCCATCAAATTAGGGTTTGATTGTACTAATAATGTAGCGGAGTATGAAGTTTGTGTGAAGGGTTTGCAAGCAGCATTGGATTTAAAAATTGACATTTTAGATATTTTCGGGGATTCTGCACTAATCATTTATGGCAAACTAAAGACCCAAAACTGATTCCATACCAGAAATATTTGATACAGTTGATTGAGAAATTCGAGGATATCACTTTTTCTCATTTAACTCGTGACAAAAATCAATTTGCTGATGTCTTGGAAACTTTAGCAGTGATGACCAAGCTTGACTCTGGACTACTAGTGCAACCCATACAAGTGGAGCTAGGAGATGAACCTGCTTACTGTTCAAATGTAGAGGAAGAACCCGATGGCCGAGCTTGGTATCATGATATCATGCAATACATCAAGTTCAAAGAGTATCCAACTGGTGCCAATGAAAATGACAAGAAGACTATTCGGCGTATGTCGCTAGGTTTCTTTTTGAGCGGAGAAGTCCTCTACAAAAGAAGTCATGATTGTGCACTTTTGTGATGTGTCGATGCAAAGGAAGCTAATAGTATTTTGAACGTTGTTCATGATGGAATATATATGACTCATGCAAATGGGCACATGATGACTCGGAAAATTCTAAGAGCAGGGTATTATTGGATGACCATGGAAACAGATTGCATCAGTTACTCTAGAAAGTGTCACAAATGCCAAATTTATGCAGATCGTATCAAAGCTCCACCATTTCCTCTTCATAATATGGTCACACCTTGGCCGTTTGCTATGTGGGGAATCGATATCATCAGACCAATTAATCCAAAGGCTTCCAATGGACATCGTTTTATCCTAGTGGCAATTGATTATTTTACAAAATGGGTAAAAGTTGCTTCTTATGTGAAAGTGACCCAAAAAGTGGTGGCCAAATTTCTAAAGACGAACATCATTTGTCGTTATGGACAACCTGAGAGGATCATCACGGATAATAGAAACTCAAAATAAGGAATAAAGAAAGAGCAACATGGCTGGATTAATATACTAAAAAAATAAACACAGCAACCTACAAATCAAAGGAAAAGAGCATACCTTGTTACCTTTGGAGATGGAGAAAATCTACAAAATAAGGAATACAAAGCAAAATGGATTCATAACCTACTAAACAATTTGAAATAGCAAACTTGAGAGCTTATTCAGATGGAGGAAAAATATAAGTTTGATAAAGGAAAATTTAAAATTGCACAAATATAAATTATATTGTTGCCTTTGGAGATGGAGAAAATCTACAAAATAAGGAATACAAGGCAAAATGGATTCATAACCTACTAAACAATTTGAAAGAGCAAACTTGAGAGCTTATTCAGATGGAGGAAAAATATAAGTTTGATAAAGGAAAATTTAAAATTGCACAAATATAAATTATTTGTAACTACAAATATAATTAAAGTTAATTGATAGTATAGTTCTATTTGTTTGATTTGTCAAGCCAACTAAAGCATTTTTTTTAAAATTATGATGATTGTTTAGTAAGTAACAAAATAATAACTTTATGAAGCATAACCTACTTATTTGATTATTATTGTCAACATAGTTTTGCAACCTCCCAATTCAAATTGACACTTATAATCTCCTCACATACATTCATACATGCATGGGTAATACCTGGCCTTCTTGTTTTGTACTACCTTTTTCTTTTCTTGTATGTAGTTAATTTGATCTTTGCTGCATTTGTGGAGATATATTTATGTGGAGCTCAACTATGTTACAGCTGGAGCCCAACTATGTTACGTGTGGACCACCTTTATAATATTTTATTTTGTTAGAATGGTTTTATTTTAGATAGGTCTTTTATCTCTCTCTCTCTCTTTGCTGCATTTGTGGAGATATCTTTCTGTGGAGACCAACTATGTTACCATTCGAACCAACTCTCAGAATTTCAAGCCAAGGAAAAAAAAAACATTCACTATAACTTTGGCATACAAAATAATAGAGTGCACATATATTCATTTTTATTCTTTAAGGATGGTGAAACAATATAAAATACTGGCCCCTTGTGTAGACAATATAAAAAATAGGTTAAAGTCAAAATCAAAGGAGCAATCTTGACTGCAGAAGAGATCCAAAAGCTGGTTACTTACTCTTACCCTTAACATCAATCTTGATTCAATATTAATGAGGCAACCCCCTCGAAAAATAAAAAGGAATTATAGATGAAATACCATGAAAAGAAGTAAACAACAGTAAATAGATTAGTGATTAAAAAGTAATAAGAACACAATCCTGAAGATGGAAGATATGAAGTGTAATAGAGAAAACAAAACAGAAACAACACATCATATGAAGAGGAAGACTTACTCTTACCGAAACAAAGGAGAAACCTTGACTGCAGAAGAGATCCAAAAGCTGGTTACTTACTCTTACCCTTCACACACAATCCAATCAAGCTATTGCAAGCTGAAAAAGAGGAAGCCCTCTAATTGCAATAAAATCTGAAGATCTGGTTGTTTTGATGGGGTTGAAATAGAAGCTTAAACTACAGATCAATATACTAAAAACAATATAAGAGATTAACTTACAAATCAAATGAAAAGAGCATACCTTATTGACTGTGAAGATGGAGAAAATCTACAAAATAAGAGATACAAAGCAAAATGAATTCATAACCTACTAAACGATTTAAAAGCACAAACCTGAGAGATTATTCAGATGAAGGAAGACAGTTAGAATATTCGTAATGCAATGGAGGTGAGCCTCATATGGAGGGGAGTATATATAGAGGTTTATGGAGGCACAACCTCCAAACCCTAAATTTTGAAATATCATATTGACAAATCAACATTTATTGTTTAGCTAAAATTATGGAGTGCAATTGGAAATTATTATATTTTTTATTTTTTTATGTAATTTTCGGTTATTATTTTAGGAGGAATGAATGTGAATATTAATGGCACACAATAATGGCTACATTGCCACATGGCAACATGTGGTGCATTCTTATAAAGGCTGAATTGCCACATGGCAACATGTGGTGCATAGGGGTTCTTCTTTTAAAATTATATAGATAGATATAGATATAGATAGATTGTGATTATTATTTTTTTAGTCAATTTTGGTTATTATAATTGTATTAAGTTGGCTTATTATATTTGGAGTAATTAATGTGAATATTAACGGCTTACAATAATGACTGGATTGCCACGTGGCGGCTTGTGGTGCATTGGGGTTCTTTTTTTATAATTATATAGATATAGATATGATAAAAATAAAATCAATTTAACACGAAATTATATCACAAAACATAATACAATTTTATAAAAAAAAAATATAAATTCTATTGTTTAAGATTTTTTAGAATTAAGAATTGTAACATAGATTTAATATTTCTTATATAATATGTATTTTTTTAAAAAATTAAATATCTTTTATTTTATTAGGTTGAACTAGTGACCCTGGACCCTCTATGGTTCAATGCTTCATCTAGGTGGTACAACTATGATTGTGACTGTTGACATATTTATATTTACGTATGTAATAGGAGGTTGCCTTTAATTAGTATCAAACATTTGGCTTTGCTGAAATTTGAACTTTAAACTTGTAACTAGAATTACTAAATTAGTTGTTGAATAGGTCTCATCATGTCTGAAATGTCAAATTAATCTCTCCCGTTTATTAGTGTCAATTTTGACAAATTTCAAACCAGCCATTTTGAAGTAAATTGCATAATGGTACTTAACTTTATTTTAATGATGATTTGAACTTTATTGTCATTTCATTCTTTTTCAGATTTGATGCTAAATTTTCAACACAAATAGATTAAGTTCTTGCATTAACTTCTATGAGGGTGCAAGCAAAAGGGTAAAAAATATACATATGAACATATATTATAACTGGTCCAAGAATTTCTAAAAAGAATTAAGGTCCTAAATTCAAATCTACATATTCTTATATTCTTTGTTAAAAATCTAATTTTATTTATCTAATGATAAAAAAAAGAGTAAAAAAATGTAATTGAACCTATTAACAAAGTGAAAATTCAGCTGACAGTCTCATATATATTGAATGAAATAAAGATATTTTTTTAGCATGTTAGGATGTGATGCAACGAGGAACTAGGAACTAATGTTTATTGATTAATTCCTCTTAACAACAAGAATGATGGACTACATAGGCTAGCCCTTACATGATAACTATTAAAGGTAACTACTTATACTTGTAGACTTCTACTACTACTCTGCGACTAAGACTCCTCCCTTGAATAAACTCCACTCCTACACGATACTAGATAGAGTACTAAACAACTAGGTAACTCACTACGCTAATGTCATCCTATGCATGCACCATAGTCATATGTAACGTGGATTTGGCTTTCTCACCCTTGGACTTACACGTCTTTCAGCCACTATATCATTCCCTCCCCTTTTCGAAAAGATCCTTGGCCTCAAGGATCAAGTTTGGGTATTTGGTCTGCAACTCCGGGACCAACTCCCAGGTGGCGTCTTCAATGGCAACCATGCCCACTGTACTAATGCTTCTTGGTTGTAGCGTTTACCCTGAGATACCCAACATTGGGACAGGAGCTTTTCTGGTTCCACCTCCAACTTCCCTTGATTATCAACTAGTGGAATAGCCACAGTTAAGATAGGAGCATCGCTTTTTGTTTTTTTGAGTAAGGATACATGGAATGTGGGCTTCTGCTAGTAGTGCTAGCTTGTAGGCAACCTTCCCTATACACTCCTCAATTTGGTATTGCCCATAGTACTTACTAGCCAACTTGCGATATGCCCGCTTAAATATTAAGGATTGACAAAAGGGATGCAAACGCAAATAGGCCCAGTCACCCACTTGAAATTCCACATCACGCCTCTTTTTATTTGCATGCTGTTAGGAAATTGAATGTGATAGAGCAAATTGCAACTAAAGTGAGATGAGAACAAAATAGGACACACACAATTTTATGGCAATTGTGGAGAAGGATTTCACTATAATAAAGAGATTACACATAACTCTCACTTTGACAAGAACTCACTTAAAGTTATTCACTCTCTCAATACAAGGATTTTCTCAAGAACTCAATAAGGTATACTCTCTCTTGGATTGAGGATTACAGAAACAAAGTAGAAGCTGGCCTATTTGTAGACTTGCTCGTTGCCTTTGATCGGCTGAAACATCTAGTCTTCACCACTTGAATGGGCGGTTCCCACTCAATTCTTAGCAATTAAGATTGCGGCTAGCTTCTTCATTAAGAGTTAGAAGTAATATTTTATAACTTGCTGCAATATTTGACTTTCTTCATGGCATCACTGTTTGCAAATAATTAAGAGATAAACATTTGCATTCCTTTTACATTAAGGAATACAGAGACCTCACATAGGAAGCAATTAGCCATCTTCTTAGCCATTAAGACTAGCTCAGCAGTAAACTTCCTTAGCAGTTCACCTCATTCACGAACCAATAAGAAAAAAGACGCAGCCACCATCTTGCATACAACCACCTATTTAGGACAGCCTAGCACCATTTATTTCATTTACAGTCATTGTTGTAATTTTTTGACTAATGTATGCTGTAATTTTTGACTTCTTAATGGCTGTAATATTTGACAACTAACAATCTCTCACTTGGAAATTTGATTAGAACAATCAATTTTCCACATCATCCTTTCTACATTTGCTATTTTTTTTTTTTATGTTGTTTATATTTCTATGAGGCCAATTGAGGATCTACACCATTTAAACTTGTTAGTGTTTATAGACTTTGTTAATATGTCTACTTGGTTGTCCTTAGTATGAATTTTCTTCATATCTACACTTTCATCTTCTATCACTTCTCATACAAAGTGATATTGGACTCCTATGTGCTTTGTTTTGGAATGAAAAGTTGGATTTTCTGCAATGTGCAAGGCACTCTGACTGTCACAAAACACAACCATTTGTTGTTGTATGTGTCCGAGCTCCTCCAATAACCTTTTAATCCATATTGCTTCCTTGCAAGCATGTGTAGCCGCCATGTATTCTGCTTCTGTTGTAGACAAAGCAACAACACTTTGCAGTTTTGAAACCTAGCTTACAGCTCCACCCGTAAGTGTAAACACATACTCAGTAGTGGATTTTCTTTTATCAAGGTCACCTTCAAAATCTGAATCAATATATCCTTTGACAATGAATTCCGATCCTCCATAACATAATCCACCATTTAAGGTACCATTTATGTATCTAAGGATCCTCTTTACTATATTCCAATGCTGTCTACCTGGATTCACCATGAACCGACTAACTACTCCCATTGCATGTGCAATGTTTGGTCTAGTACAAATCATAGCGAACATCAAGCTTCCCACTGTTGATGCATACGGTACTCGAGACATCTCCATCCTCTCTACTTCATTGCTAGGACACATACTTAAGGATAATTTATAATTAACAGGAAGTGGGGTAGAAATTGACTTACTATCTTGCATATTGAAGCGCTGCAAGATCTTCCTCAATAAATTTTGGGAAAACCAAATTTTCCTGTTTTTTCTGTCTCAGTAAATTTTCATCCCTAGAATCTTGTTTGTTGGTCCTAAGTCCTTCATCTCAAACTCCCTAGCCAATTGTCTTTTCAATTCTTGGATGTGATATTTGTTGGGGCCTGCTAATAACATATCATCCACGTACAACAGCAATATGATGAAATCATTATTTCCAAACCTCTTGTAATAAGTACAATGGTCTACATTGAGTTTGTTGTACCCAAGACTAATGATGAAGGAATCAAATCTCTTATACCAACACCTCGGCGCCTATTTGAGACCATATAGAGATTTGTTCAACCTGCAAACCAAGTTCTCTTTGTCTTTTTCTTCAAAACCTTCTGGTTGGAGCATATAAATTTCTTCTTTGATTTCTCCATACAAAAATGCAATTTTCACATCTAACTACTGCAAGTGTGGATCGAATACAACACACATAGCTAGGACTACACAAACTATTGTTAGTCGAAACATAGGTGAAAATATCTTAGTAAATTCAATATCTTCTTTTTTAGCATACCATTTTACCACCAATCTCGCACGATACCATTCTACTTGGTCATTGCCATCACGTTTGATTTTGTAGACCCATTTGTTGCCGATAGCATTCCTCCCTGGTGGTAGTGGCACAAGGTTCCAAGTCTTATTTTTGTGTAGAGCTTCAATCTCCTCTTGCATTGCTGCCATCCACAAAGACACATCTGAGCTATTTATAGCTTCATGGAAAGTTGAAGGCTGTCCATCCTCTGTTACAAGACAGTATGCAACATTGCTCTCTATCACATAGTCTGAGTGCCAAGTTGGAAGTCTTCTCACTCGAGTTGAGCTACGAGCTTCAGGAATTCTAAGTGCCTCAAAATCGACTAGTGCATGTTCATCTTGCTGTGGTACTTTTTCAGAAGAATCTGAATCATTTCCTACTGTATTTTTCACCTGAATGGTTGTAGTCTCTACATTCTTTTTTGATGTGCCATTATTCTCATCGCTTTGTAACTTTATTTTTGCAAAAGTTACTTTTCTGCTGATGATTAACTTGTGGGTAGTAAGGTCCCACAATCGATACCCCTTTACTCCATTAGCATACCCCAAGAATATACATTTTCTGGATTTTGGATCTAGTTTTATTCTTTCTTAGGTATTGTACATAACATAGACAGGACATCTAAAAATGTGAAGAGAAGAATAATTAGCTGGTTTACCTGTCCACATCTCCATCGGTGTCTTTAATTCAATTGTTGTTGATGGAGACCGATTAATCACATAGTAGGCGGTTTTGACTACTTCGGCCTAGAAAGAATTAGGTACTCCTCAAGTTCTCAACATGACCTTGCCAAAGTTCCATTCATCCGCTCCATTACCCCATTTTGTTAAGGCGTGTAAGTGATTGTCTGCAGCCTTTTAATTCATTCATTCTCACAAAGAGCAAGGAATTCACTATCTTCATATTCTCTCTCATTATTTGTCCTCAGACATTTGATCCTTTTGTCAAATTCAAACTCCACTCGCGCTTTGAAACTTTTGAAAATGGGAGATACATCTGACTTCTTTATTAGGAACACCCAACATCTCCTGGAGTAATCATCAATGAATGATACAAAGTATCTTGCTCCTCCTTGGGATATAACTGGTGATTACCAAACATCATAGTGAATCAAGTCTAAGATGCATTTTCTCTTAGCAGTGGATCTCTTGAACTTTAATCTATGCTGCTTATTGATAACATAATGCTCACAAAATGGTAGATTTACCATTTTGAGCATAGGAAGCAATTTCTGATCAGCAAGTATCTTCAAGCCACACTCTGATATGTGGCCTAATTTTTTGTGCTACATCATCGTTGATTCCTCGCTTGAACTAGTTGACGTAACATATGCATCTACCTCCTGTAGTGTTTCTCCCAAAAGCATGTACAGATTGGTTGTGATATTCTTCTACTTTCATCAGCACAAGCGGGACTTTGACAATTTTAATACTCCATTGTCACTTTGAATTTAGCATATCCAAAACCATCTAACTGTCCTCAAGACAGTAAATTTTTCCGTAAGCCTTTTACATGTCGTGCCTCCTTAATAATGTGAACCATACCATCAAATATTTTTATTTTAATGGTACCAATACCTGCAATCTCCAAAGCATGATAATCCCCCATCCACACAGATCCTCCTGAGATAGGTTCATAGTGATGAAACCATTCTCTCCTAAAGGTCATGTGCCAAGTGGCTGTTGAATCAGTAAGCCACACATCAGGATAGCGCTTTCTATTGTCAGCAAGTATTGTTACTTCACTGCATAGTACATCACCATTATCTGAGGTACTCGCTACACACCTTTGAGAATTTGATGACTCAAGTGCTTTGTTGTCTCCACCCTTCTTGTTGAACCAACGATCCTTTTCTATATGCCCTTTTTTGCCACAATTGTAGCATTTAAGGTTCTTCTTACTCCTGGATTTTGATCTACCATGATTTTGAGTCCCATTAGAACCATGTTCTATTGATCTTCCTCTCGTCATAGACAAGGCTTCCACTTGCTGTAAGTTTGTCAACTTGTCTTTCCTATTTTTGCACCTATTTTCTTCTTCTAAGACAGCCGCTACAATATCCTCGAAGATTAAGTTGACTGCAAGTGCATTATTGGTCAAGTTTATAACGAGTTGATCATATGAGTCTGGTAGACTTTGAAGTAGAAGCTCCACACGTTCATTTTCATCTACTTTATGTCCCAATGTTGTGAGTTGAGAAACTAAAGTATTCAGGGTATTGATGTGTTCTGACATTGAAGTAGATTCTGACATCCAAAGGGTGTAAAGTCTACTTTTCAAGAAGATTTTGTTGTGCAGCAACTTGGCTTTGCATAATTTTGTGAGAGTATCCCATATCTCCTTTGTTGTTTTTTTCTCTGCTACACTCGATAAAATTGAATCTGCCAACGCTATATTCAAGTTAGCAATTGCATTCCCGTCCATCTCAGACCATTTTTCATCGATGATATCAGCTGGTTTTTCACTAATTGCCGCTGAGCAATTTTCCTTTCTTAAAATTGCCAGTATCCTCAACTTCCAAAGGGAGAAGTTACTCCCATTGAACATATCTATCTCGTACTTTGCTACTATTGCTACTAACAACCAAAGGCTCTGATACCACTGTTAGGAAATTGAATGTGAGATTGCAATTAAAGTGAGATGAGAACAAAATAGGACATACATAATTTTATGGCAACTGCATAGAAATGTTTCACTATAATAAGGAGATTACACACAACTCTCGCTTTGACAAGAACTCACTTACAGTTATTCACTCTCTCAATATAAGGATTTTCTCAAGAACTCACTAAGTTCTACTCTCTCTTGGATTGAGGATTACAAAAACAAAGCAAAAGCTGGCATATTTATAAACTTGCTCGTTGCCTTTGATCAGCTGAACATCAAGCCTTCACTACTTGAATGGGTGGTTCCCACTCAATTCTTAGCAATTAAGATTGCAGCTAGCTTCTTCATTAAGAGTTAGAAGTAATATTTTATAACTTGCTATAATATTTGACTTTCTTCATGGCAGCACCGTTTGCAAATAATTAAGAGATAAACATTTGCATACATTTTACATTAAGGAATACAAAGACCTCACATAGGAAGCAATTAGCCATCTTCTTAGCCATTAAGACTAGCTCAGCAGTAGACTTTCTTAGCAGTTCACCTCACTCACAAACCAATAAGAAAAGAGACACAACCACCATCTTGCATACAGCCACATATTTAGGACAGCCCATCACCATTTATTTTATTTACAGTCATTGCTGTAATTTTTTGACTAATGTATGCTGTAATTTTTGACTTCTTGATGGCTGTAACATTTGACAGCTAACACATGAAGAATCATGCATTGTTGGGCCAAGCTCAAATGCTCTTTAAGTTTGGAGAGCACAATGTCTCTATCCTGTAGAACTTGTTCTATGTCATTCAAATTAGTGTCACCACCTTGATAGGGAATAATCCTAGGTGGTAACCTGCCATAGACAACCTCGAATGGTGTCATTCTAGTAGCCTAATGGTAGTGAGTGTTATACCAGTATCTGGCCTAAGCTAAGTAACGCTCCCACTGTTTAGGATGTTATGAAGCAAAACACCACAAGTATTGCTCAAGACAGCAGTTTACCACCTCCGCTTGGTTGTCTATATTAGGATAGTAGGGCGTACTCGTGTGAAGTTGAGTGCCTTGTAACTGGAAGGAATAAACTGGGATAGGGAAATGGGGTTGTGGTCATTGATGATCGTTTATGGCATACCATGAAATTTGGCCATTCCAGTAACAAAAGCTTCCGCAACCACCTTAGCAGTATAAGGATGAGCTAAAGCCAAAAAAAGAGTATATTTGCTTAGTCAATCTACCACCACCATGATCACATTCTTCCCACATGAAACTGGTAATTCTTCCACAAAATCCATAGAGATGTCTTCCCACACATGCTCCGATATAGGCAATGGCTATAACAACCCAGCTGGGCTTTGTGCCATGTACTTGTTCTGTTGGCAAATGTCACACGCGGCCACCCAAAGCGTCACTGTAGTATGTAGCCCTTGCCAATAAAAATCACGCCCCACCCTTTGGTAGGATTTTAGTTTTCCTGCATGTCCACCAATGGTCGAGCCATGGTATTCTTCCAAGATGCGAAGAATAAAAGTGCTAGAAGGTGATAAAACCATCCGTCCATGGTAAAAGAGAACCTCATTTTTCACATAAAATCCAGCATCCGTGTTGGTGGAATTAGCAAGATGCTAGTGTATAGCTACTAAGAACGGATCGCTGCTATTGGCATCGTGTATTTCCTAGAGTATGGAAAACTAGGGGTACAAGACAATCATGTAGCTGGGTGGTTCTGGGTGGCAAGACAGAACATCTGCTATTGTATTTTCCTTGCCAGGCCTATATTTCACTTCATAGTCATACCCCAATAATTTGGTGGCCCCCATTTATGCTGCTTTGGTGTAGTGATATACTATTCCACCATGTATTTAAGGTTGTGTTAGACTGTAAGGATGACAAAATGTTGTCCAAAGAGTTAAGGTCGCCACACCTGGATGGCTTCCAACATGGCCATCATTTCTTTGACATAGGTAGATTTGGCCCTTGACAACACACTAAGAGCCTTGCTCAAGAATGCTATGGGTTTACCATCTTAGGACAGGATAGCCCCCATGCCTTGGTCACTTGCATTTGTTTCAATAGTGAAAGGTTTAGAGAAATCTGGGGTGGCCAGGACGGGGGTGCTACTCATTAGCTATTTGAGTTTAAGGAAGGTTGTTTGAGCTTTGTCTTCCTATTTAAATCTGCCATGTTTTAGCAACTAGGTCAATGGAGCAGCTACCACCGATAGTGTTGAATGAATTTTCTATAATAGCTGGTAAGCCCAAGGAACCCTCATAATTCTGTAATGGTGCGTGGGTATGGCTAGACAATGATGGCATCAATTTTTGCCGCATCCACCATGATCCTATTATGTGTTATGATATGGCCCAAGTAATCTACTTCCACTTGCCCAAACTTGCATTTGGATAGTTTGGCATAAAATTGGTGTTGCACCAGTGTTTGTAAAACAATCTCGTGATCTTGCCAGTTAGCACTAAAAATCATGGTATCATCAAAGAACACAAGGACAAATTTGCGTAAATAAGTACCAAAAATAGTATTCATAGCTAATTGAAATGTTGCCGGTGTATTGCACAAGCCAAAATGCATTACCAAATACTCATAGTGTCCATGATGTGTTTTGAAAGCCGTTTTTGGGATGTCTTGTGGTTGCACCTTTATTTGGTGATACCCACTACGTAAATCCAACATGGAGAAATATTTAGCCCCATGTAACTCATCCAGCATGTCTTCCACTATTGGGATAGGGAAGCGATCTTTAATGGATACTTCATTGAGAGCTCTATAGTCAGTGCAAAATATCCAACTTCCATCTTTTTTGTGCACCAGCAGAACTGGAGAGGAAAACAGGCTTGTATTGGTTTGGATAACTCTCGTTTTTAGCATCTCTCTGTGACCTGTTTCTTTATTTCATTTTTTTTATGATAAGAGTAGTGGTAAGGACGCACGTTTACTAGATGCGTTCTTGGTTTTAGCTTAATCTGGTGGTCAAAGGGGTGGCATGGTGGAAGGGATTTGGGTTCCATGAAGACCCCCTCATATTGCTGCAATAACTCAACAATTTTTTGTGTTATTTTTATGGGAACTGGTGCATTGGTGGTGTGCACTGTTGGCTGTACCTATAGCAAGAAAAGGCCATTAATGTGTGTTTGTTATTTGACTATATGGTGCATAGTGGCTACTTGCATGGTCTCCTCATGCCGTCATTCAATCTGGTATCTGTGCCCCTTGTTCTTAAACTCCATGGTGAGTTTTCCCTAATCATAGAGGGTATGCCCAAGAGTACTGAGCCACTGCATCCCCAAGACTACATCCATTCCAACCAAGGATAGTACAAACAAGGTAGTAGTGCAAGTATACCCTTGAATGATGAGAGAAACACCCTCACACTTCCCTTTGCATTGCACCATGGACCCGTTTGCAATTGACATTGGAAATGTCAATGGGGTAATCACGGGCTAATGAAGTTGTGTGTAGAACCACTATCTAGGAGAATTAATAAAGGGTGCTTAGAGATATACCCGGTTACCTTCAATGTGTATGGATTGGCCCATCCCTCAAATGCATTCAATGAAATCTCCATTGCCACATCTCGTTCATCTAGTTCTATTTCCATTTCTTCTTTATAAGGCTTTTCGGCTTCTAGCATGAGAAGTTGCAATCGCTTGCACCTGTGGCCTGCGGTGAAGCGTTCATCGCAGTTAAAGCACAACCTTTTTTCTCGACGTTGTTACATCTCAGCCCATGTCAATTTCTTGACTCTTGGTGGTTTTTTTTTTTTTTTTTTTTTNTGTTTTTTTTTTTTTTTTTTTTTATCATGGTATTGGTTCCTTCACTAGTGCATTTGGGCCCTTTGCTGGTGCGTTCCTGGTAGCACTCATTGGTGCGTAGCAACCTCGAACGACGGGCAAGCAAATCATCCATCATTCTCAAGTAATCCATAACTTCCTTGAGAGTTTGGGGTCACTGAATACGCACTTCACCTGTGAGCTCATCCTTTAGTCCTCCAATGAAAGCACTAATTAATGCCTTCGGTGGCTAGTTTTGCACACAGTAGGCTAGGCACTCAAACTCCCATAGATAGTTGCATAATGATCTGGTGTGCTTAACTTGAGTGAGTGATTCATCAAAGTCTTTGAATTTGATAGGGCCAAATCTTGTGATTAACTCACGTTCAAACATCTCCCAAGTCACCACTGCCCCTTTGGCGATATAGGTGTGCTGCAACCATTGTAGCCATTGGTTAGCTTCACCTTCCATGTGAAAGGAAGCCAAAGGCACTCACTGATCATCTAGAGTTCCTTGATAATGGAAAAATTGACGCACTCAGTGAAGCCATTCGGTTGGATCTGTCCCTACATAATGAGGGAAATCCATCTTAAAGTACCGAGGTATTGCATGGTTATTCTCTGCCCATTTGTGCTTAACCATGACTTTATACAAGTCCTCCATTTTTCATCCTTGCGATTGACCTATGAGTGTGGCCAACGCCTCCATAATCTCCTTGTATTGATTCTACAAAACATCCAACCCCTAGACCTTCTCTACTAATCCTGCCACATCTCCCTCTAAATGTTCAAGTCTCTCTTTCTCGATGCGATTTGGCTCTAATACCAAATGATGCAATAAGGAACTAAGAGCTTATGTTTACTGATTAATTCCTCTTAACAGCAAGAACAATGAACTATATAGGCTAGCCCTTACATGATAACTATTAAAGATAACTACTGATATTTGTAGACTTCTATTACTACTTTGCGACTAAGACTCCTCCCTTGAATAAACTCCACTCCTACATGATACTAGATAGAGTACTAAACAACTAGGTAACTCACTACGCTGATGTCATCCCATGCATGCACCATGAGTCATGCATAACGTGGATTTGGCTTCCTCACCCTTGGACTTACACGTCTCTCAGCCACTATATCAAGATGCTTAATTGGGATCTTTGTCCATGGTGAATAATTAGGTTCAAATTTATGATGTTTTGTGAACTACTCAAAAGTCTCACAATTAACCCTCCATCTAGTGGCTTTTGACAACAAAGACATTGGTTGCATGTTGGATGTTTAAGTTTTGTTTCTTTGTTAATGGTTTCAAATAAAATTACAGAGCTTTATATTATCATATAACTGTCTCACCAAAAAAAAAAAAAGCCCTTAGGTCGGTTAAGTGTTTAGAAAGCTAGCTGAGTTCTATGGTGTTCCATACTCGAGACTTCATGGATACACTTTTCCTAGTTCTTGGTCGAGGAATGGGTGTAAGTGTTGAGTGTCTTTTTCATAGAACCTACAACTCAGTGTTAGCATGCCCCATTGCTATAATAAATGCCTCATGCTAGGGTGATGAGTTTTATTTTCGGGGTTAATGAAGCCAATCATGAAACCTCTTTTTTTAATAGCCAAAAACAAAAAAAGAGTATAAAGGCAATATTTTATAAAAGGTTTAATTATATATATGTCTAAGACTCTTAATTAGATAGATAGAGTTAGATTTTCTAGTTAGAAATATGAGAAAATTGAAATTGAAACTTGGGATCTCAACTTTTTTAAAAATTCATAGATCAATTATGTTATGTGTGCTTAAAAAAGATATAATCATATTCAAAACAATAATTAGGGATATATCTCTCTCCTAAAAGTGGTTTTCTTATCTGTATTTTTTGTGTTTTTTATAAATTTTTAAAATAAAACTTATTTTGATATAAAATGAAGTTTTGAAAATTTGATTCCTAAAGGGATAAATTTATTAAATTTTGAATATGTATATTTATATGCAAATTTTATATCAATAATAATAATTCCTATAAAATTCATTAAATAAAAAATATATTATATTTAAATTAAATATTTAATTTCACAATTTATATTTTCTAAAATATTTATGCAAAAGACATTATGTTTTTCATTGGATAAAATTCTATGCATTGAGTGGGCTTTAGAGAGTAAAGTGGAGGAGAAGAAGAACTACTGACAAAATAAATTAGTTGTTAAAATTGTGATAAAGTGCACAAACCTCAATAAAGAATTAAAGATTTATACATTTCCTTTAACTCACCCCTTTGATCCTTTTATTAGTGGCTATAAAAGTGTATTTATTCTCTAAAGTACACCCGTCATTTTAAAGGATTTAAATCCACTCCCATAATATTTATTATGAGAGACTATTCATTTTGCGTTAAATTAATTGAATGAGTAAACATGATATCCACATAAAAAAATAATAATAAATAAGTACATATTATCCAAAGCCTCATGTGAGAGAACCATTGAATAAGGATGAATATCCACTCTCATAACTATACAAACAAACAACATCTTAATCGAGTAAGGATGGATTGAATTTAAACCTTGAGTAAGGAGAGTGACCATCATTGCCAATGGGGTGTATACATTTTTATGAGGGAGTATTCCTTTTGTTAAATTTACTATATGAGCATATACTATCATCATCACCACTGGGGGATAATGCTTGCTGATCACGTCACCTAAATTTGTTGTTGAATCTCTTAATTTTCTATTATGATTTTAATTTTACATTAATTCATGCTCAGCGTCCACATCTCGAACGCCCAAGAAAATAAATTAATTAGTAATTTATTAACTTTTGCCTTAAAATACCTTAATTATTAATTTATTAATTTTTTTTTTGTCTTGGGGCGTTATCACTTATCACCTCACTCAGGATTAGGAACTCTCAAATCTCGAACACTTTTCCTAAAAAAAATGTCACTTTTGTTTTTGGCTTTTCTTATAATCCCTTTATTTATTAATATTTGATTTCCTACACTACCGTAACCAGTTCGAATCGCCTCGCCTACTTTTCTCTCTTCCTCTTTCGCTCTCTCTCTCATGGATCTGATTGATTAATAAAAGAAAGACCCTTTTCTTCTCTCTCCAATCCCACAAACAAACCCCTTCTCTCTGTTTCTCTCTCTAGGGTTTCGAGCGTGAACTCTCAATGACGAAGAAGAAGAAGAGCTGCTTGCGACAATTATAGGGTTTTTCTAATTTTTTTCTGTATTTGATTCTGTGAAAGGGGAAGTCTTCTTCGTCATTGTGATCGAGCAAATTTCAATTTTTGGGGTCTTCACTCATAGTCCGAGGCCAAAGTGGATCGTCGTTTCAAGGGGAATTGGTGTTCGATTTCGTTTGCCTGCTGAGGTTTGGAACTCTTCTACGTTTTTGTCCTTTGTTACTTGCTTGTCTGGTGTCTAATTTGCTAATTTGAAGCTTCTGCGGGTTCCTTGGTGTGAATTGCCACATGGGGTTGAGTGTTTTGCGTTGGTAGTGCTTGTGTGTTCCTCCTTGGAGTTGGGAGAATGTGAGAAATAGAGAAGCGAAGTAGGATTTTTTGAATTTTGGTGTGTTTGTTGATGGGGTTCGGAAAAAAGGTTAAATTTCAGCTGGGTCTGTTCTCCTTTGTTAGGAGTCTCAAATAATTGATTTTTCTACTCTGTTTTCATTTGTTTGTACGATCTTTTAAGCAATTGTAGTGAAAGAAGATGAAAATTTTGGGTTTTTTTTTTAGCTGATGTTTGAATTAGTAAGGTGTTAGAATTTGTTGGGTAACTTTTATCTTTCTGGACATGTGGGCTTAATGGGATCGCTATTTGTATGATGCAGGCATAAAATTTATAGCTACTGATAAGCTGAGCTAATTGTGGGCTATTAAGATATTACTGTGGCGAATGTTGCTTGGTGCTTAATGATAGTTGCTATGGACTTGAATGCCTCACCAGTGCCGGAGGAGGATGAAGAGACTTTTGAGGGACATGTGGTAGAAGAGTATAATAATGCTCCAGAAGAACGCATAGAAAGTGCAGTTGATATAGCACGCCGGGTACCCGTTCATTTTTCTCTTTTTCTTTCCTTTTGTTTTTTTTCCCTCTTTTGCCCTTTTGACTTGTCCGGGATGTCTAGCATGCCTGATGCCAACTATATTTTGTACTACCTTGTTGCAAACCTGGACTACGAAGATGGTAGTTTCTCATTTATTGGGATTAATTGTTGTCATAAAATAATTCTGTTTATTTCGGTTCAGACCTACATTCTGACATGGACCATGTTATTGTTTAACTTATTTGTATCCTTGGTTTTATGAAGAAACATATCCTTTCCTGCAATGCTGTTATTCTTTTCTTTACAAATGCTGAGTACAATTCATAAAATTGTAATTTGGCAGTTATCACCCCTGGCCTGGGAAAATATCAAAACAGTAAATTTCTTTTTCATGGCAGTTAGAAAGAATTAATTATAGAATCTGTCATGTTAGGAAACCATACCAATAGGTCGTATATACTGCAATGAGCTATTAAATGTTTTTAATAAACTTAATAGATATCCTTTTTCTTGAATATGCATGTATTTGTTTAAGTACGTGCACTTGCACATGTGCAGGAACCCAGTTTAATGCTTTGCTTGAGAGCATAATTTTGTTAGAAACTGAGCATGTATCTCTGGCTTGTTATTTGACACAGTGGACTATGTAAAAAGCTTTTAATACTTCATTTTTAATTTTATTGTCATATAAGAGGAAAACTATGATGAATTTAATGCAGCCAAATGTATACTGCTGAGTTAAGTGATTCATATAATCTGAGTCATAAATCATGAGTTGACAATTCTAGAGATGCTTAGATACAGTTGACACTTTAGATGGTTGAATGCTCTACGAATTTGCTGAAGTTTATTCCTGAATTAGCAAGAATCCTCTCTCTCTCTCTCTCACTCTCTCACTCTCTCACTCTCTCACTCTCTCACTCTCTCACTCTCTCACACACACACCCATGTGCAGGAGCACATACACAGACAGTCTGTTAATTGGCAGATATAAATGGATAACTCCTTTGGAACAGAAGAGAGAGTAAAAATGAACAATCACAATTCTAAAAATTGGGTTTTAGCTACATTAGTTTGTAGTCAATACTGATTGCAATCCCCAACAAGTATTCTTTTATGACCATCCAATTGTATACAGGGCTACATTTTCTACTAATTCTGGCCTTTATAAGTCAACAAGTATTTTACCTGTACACATGTTTTCATTAATTAATGCATAATTGCTGGGTTCCTGCTTCATTTAGGAGCGTGAGGAAAGAAAAAGACGACTGAAAAGAGAACGTCCGGATGACAGACCTGTGCATGTATCACAGTCAACTGGTTATGATCAACCGTTTTATACAAAGACCCTTAAAACATATGACAAAACTAAGCTTCCTCCAGGTAAGGATTTCATTCCTTAGTCAACTTGATGTGTTGCCTGTGGTATTTAGGAATGTGATTCCATTTGAGTTCGAATGGTGCTATTTTCATAGCAATATAAATTCAGATAATTGTTTGTTTGGGCAATATCATCATCAGCTATAAAATACTATAAATAAGAAGTGATATTCCTGATTAAAATGTTATATTGTCTTTACTGCTGAGTTTTTGGATGAGTTGGTCTACTAATTCGAAATTTAGCTGAATGTCATTAGATTCATTATTATCTGTCAATCATAAGTCCTATACAATTACTTTGAAGTGTCTGGGCCAATAGTTTGAATCAGTCTGTTGTCTATCATTATGTGCCTGCTCAAATCACCACTCTTTGTCGCAATGTGGTAAGTTTCTTTTTATTAAGGTAGTGAAAACTATTAATGATATTTGATATAAATTGATATTGAAAAATATAAGCATTGATGCTTGCTAGTAATAGGCATCCTTTAATCAAATTTACCAGTAAATTATTGTTAAAATATATGGAATTATTTGAGATCTTTTACTTCCACTTGTACCTTTGATAATTGCTTGTGTAAGTATTCTTTAACATTCTTACCTTTTTCTTTATCTATTTAGTTTCAGAACTTTCTCCTAAGAATTGCAGTAATTACAGTTCTATACACCTGAGTCATGTAACATATTATGACCTCAATTTCCTTTGACCATTTACATATATAATATCAACCATGTATGGACTTGGGAATGCATATCTACTAAGAATTGCAACAACCAAAGTTCCATACATCTGAGTCATATAGCATATTTATGACCTCAATTTTATTCTACCATTAACATATTAAAATAATTCAACTATGTATGGGCTACTGAATGTGTAACATGAAAATATCATGTGTTTGCATGTGTGGCTGTGTTATGGATGTTTTTACTAAATCCACATACTTTATCTCATGACCTCCTGCAACTACCTGGGTCCTTCACCACTGGACCACACCTAGTGGCTTACTGTCTTAACATATTTTAATCTTCTAATGGTCGCTTATCTTTTAATATACTTCTCTTCTTATCTTGAACTATTCCATGGATGATTTATTTCATATCATGAAACATAATCATGTATTGTCATTTTATTCTTTAATCTTTATATGCAGGTTGGTTGGATTGCCCTTCATTTGGCCAAGAAATTTGTTGCATGATACCTTCTAAGGTTCCGCTTGGTGAATCGTTCAATGACTACATTGCTCCTGGTAAAAGATACTCATTTAAACAAGTGATACATCAACAAAGAGTGTTAGGGAGAAAAGTAAGTAGAATTAATTCAAAAAATGTTCATTCAGGTTCTACTCTGTTTCTCCTGCTTCTTTGTTTTCCATGCACATCTTCCCTTGTAAGATGTCATAGGATTTTTCTTCAACTTTAAGGGTGTGTTTGGATTAGCTGTGAAGAATAGATTATATAAAGAATCGATTATAATTGATTTTGGAAAAATTGATTATGAGAGAATCAGGTTTTATGTTTAGATATGTTATTTCAAAAGCGATTTTATAATATGTTTTGTTTGTATTGTATAAAGAGAATTGCTTTTAGCCTTTTAGGTGTCAAATCACCAAAAAAGGTGTTGAGTGCTTTGGATAGTGAACATAGTAATAAATTTTGAAGGATTATTTGGTAAAAGGCAGAACTAACAGTAACAAATGCAATTCAGATTATAATCAAAAACTTCTTTTTTTAGCTTATACACAATAGCTGTTAGAGTGTCTTGAAAAATGTGCACAGCTGTTATTTTAATTTTATCAAACATGCAATAATGGTAAAAAAAATTGATTATAGCACTGCAACAGCTGTTGGAATGCCTCTAAAGGCATTCATAAACACACTAAGAGTAGGAATGAATTAAGCAAGAGGAATTCCTTTAATCATAGCATAAAAGGAAAAAAGAAGAAAGGATTCGTAGATGGAGTGTTTTACACCATTGCCAAAATCTAAAGAAATAAAATGCCAGTTTTCCAAAGCAAAATATATTTTGCTTCACTTTTGAAGGCCTTTGACATTTTATTATTTTGATTTGCAGCTTGGTTTGGTGATTGATTTGACAAATACTTCTCGATACTATCCAGTGACAGATCTGAAGAAAGAGGGTATCAAGCATGTTAAGGTATGTTGTGGGTAACTTCTGTTTACCAAATCAAGGTTTTCTAATTCTTTCTCTGAAACTAGGACTCCTTTTTCTTGTCCTTTTATTCTAAGATCTCTTTTGTGTTTAGATCCAATGCAAGGGCCGCGATTCTGTACCTGATAGTTTATCTGTGAATCAGTTTGTCTATGAGGTTTGTTTCTTTCTTGTTCATATTCTTTAGTCTTTCTGAGTTATTTTGATGCACATGGCATTTGTTGACTCTTTTTAGGTAGAAATGCATTTTTTTCACATGAATAAACATTGCTATTACCTTATTAAGATGCTCCAGAAAGAGGGAGGAGGGTTGTCCATACTTTATAAAGTTTTTCATTTGATGTATTAAATTTATATTTCTTTTGCAAAAATTCTTTTGGAACTTGTAAGCAGTTTTCCCTAGATTAATTCATATAAGAAGTTAATAAAAACTAGAGTTGACTCTCCTATGATGATGGATGCTTATAAAAATTTGTTGGTATATTGTCTGCACTTCTCTTATAAATCACTAATATAATTTAATAAATTAGTTTATATATATGAAATAGTTACATGATTTTTAATATTGTTTAATATTTTGTGCATGCGTGTGATTGTGTGCCCCTAATCATAGTGTGTGGGCATGAGAGTTTGTAGGGGAAAAGGAAAAAATATGAATTCACGAGTGTTATACACCCCCTATTACACCTTGTTAGAGCACAATAGTTTTGTTCATAAGTCTATTCAAGCACTCATGGTTTTGACTATTTACCTTCCAGGTTACACAATTTCTATCACGTCAAAAACACTCAAAGAAGTATATACTTGTCCATTGTACACATGGGCATAATCGTACAGGATACATGATCATCCATTATCTTATGCGCTCTATGTCAATGTCTGTTACTCAGGTTAGTTCTTGACTTACCTTATGATTATCAATTTTTTCTGTCTCTAGTTTTCTTTTAAAAAATGTTGCTTGAATTTTTTCAGTATTCGTTTTCTTGCTTTGTCTATTCTGCAGGCAATAAAAATATTTGCTGAAGCACGCCCTCCAGGAATCTACAAACCTGATTACATTGATGCTTTATACACATTTTATCATGAAAAGAAGCCTGAAATGGCTGTTTGTCCTCAAACTCCGGAGTGGAAGAGATCTTCTGAATTTGATCTCAATGGTGAAGCAGTACCAGATGATGACGATGATGGAGTACCAGGCCCTCCTCTGCATGTATGGATAGTTTACAAGTGAATTTTGATATTTGGCTTCTATTATCTTGTGCTATATGAATGGCTTGTCAAAAATAACACAAGGGTGTAATAATAGGTCTGGGAAAATCCGTGCTTAAATGCCTTTCTTGAAATGTCATAGACTAGTGTTTCCTCTCCTATTCTAAGGACTCGTATAACTGCAACAGTTAATTGTTTTTAGGTGCAATATCCAAGATGTTAATCTGACCGGCTAGAATCATCCCAAGTCTGGTCCAATTACATGATTCCTGGGTAATAATAGAGCTTTTATCTTCTTTTGTACAGTCTTGCTTATTCTGCATGCTGTCAACTTTCCCATTTTTCTTCACTAAGGATTGGAAATTAGAAATTGACCAAGTAACCCGGACCATGGAGGAGTTTTATCTTGCTCATTGACAGAATTTTACAGTTTTACTATGTTGTGGCACCTTCTCATAAACAGTCTGTTGATAGCAAATTACTACATATTTCATTTATAATTTTGTTGATGAATAAGCTTTTATTTGGTGTGCCAATAGATGGGAATGATGCTAATGGCTAACAGGGGGCAAAATGGTATTTTTCCTGTTAGAAATTATATTCTCCATTGTAGTTTCTATAGGGGTTTTCTAAGCTACTCCCCTCCCCTACTAAAAGTGGTGGTAGAATTACCTCCTCCCCCAAAACAACTGTTCTTAGCAGAATTAACTCTTGATTTTGGTGTCAGTGTGAAACTCTTGGAAAACTGAGTGGACTAGTGTGAGTCAAACATCTAAATAGTTCACAAAATTTGAGTTTGATTAGATCAAAATGTAAAAATCTGAGAATAATTTCTCTCTTACTGCTATTGACAACGAGACTTTACATATATAGGAATTGATGACAGCAATCAATTCCTAATTATAAGCAATAGCCTAATCTAAGGGATTCTATTTACATTAATTATCCCTAGTCAGCTATCCTAATAAATACAATTAACTGCAGCTGATTAAATACAATAACTCCAGCTGATTGAATACAATTAGCTATCCCTTAATTTCCTCCCTTAATATCCGGGATTTCCAACACTCCCCCTCAAGCTGAGGCATAGATATTGATCATGCCCAGCTTGCTTGTTAATTCTTCAACCTGTGGTCTAGGAAGACTCTTGGTAAGAAGATCAGCTACCTGCTGCTTTGTGGGCAGATATCTTAGACTAATAAGCCCATTATCAACCTTTTCTTTAATGAAGTGTCTGTCAATCTCTACATGCTTAGTTCTGTCATGATGGACTGGATTGTGGGCTATGTTGACTGCTGCTTGGTTGTCACAATATAAGGTTATGGGTAGAGGTATAGGAACCTGAAGTTCCTTTAGTATTCTTTTTAGCCAAATACCCTCGCAAACCCCATGTGCTAAGGCCCGAAACTCTGCCTCTGCAGTACTTCTGGCTACAACAGCCTGCTTTTTACTTCTCCATATCACTAGATTTCCCCACACATAAGTAAAATAACCTGAAGTGGAGCGCCTATCAGTTATTGACCCTGCCCAATCTGCATCAGTGAATATTTCAACATGTTTCTGCCTTCCTTTTCTAAAATACAATCCCTTTCCTGGAGTGCTCTTTAAGTACCTCAAAATTCTGTGCATTGCATCCATGTGGCCTTCCTTTGGAGAATGCATGAATTGGCTCACCACGCTTACTGCAAATGCAATGTCAGGCCGTGTGTGTGCAAGGTATATGAGTTTTCCCACAAGCCATTGATACCTCCCTTTATCAGCATCTCGGCCATCCTCTTCTCTCCCCAACTTCTTATTAGGTTCCATAGGGGTGTCAGCTGGTTTATAGCCCATCATTCCAGTTTCTTGCAATAAATCCAGCACATATTTTTGCTGTGAGATTGAAATGCCAGTATGGTTCCTTGCTACCTCCATCCCTAGGAAGTATTTTAGAGGTCCTAGGTCTTTAAGCTCAAATATCTTGCTGAGATAATTCTTTAATGAACTGATTTCAGCTAGATCATTCCCTGTTATAATCATATCATCCACATACACAATGAGGATAGTAATCTTACCTCCTAATGAGTGCTTAAAGAACATGGTGTGATCGGTTTGAGCTTGGCAGTACCCTCTATTCTTCACAACCCTCACAAGTTTCTCAAATCATGCTCTTGGGGATTGTTCCAGCCCATAAAGAGTCTTTTTCAATCTGCACACCTTCTCTTTTGGTCCCTCAAACCCGGGAGGTATATTCATGTAGACTTCCTCATTCAGCACTCCATTAAGAAAAGCATTCTTCACATCTAGCTGATGGAGAGGCCAGTCTAAGTTTGCTGCCAAAGAAAACAGCACCCTCACTGTGTTGAGTTTTGCTACAGGTGCAAATGTCTCCTGGTAGTCAATGCCATAGGTTTGAGTGAATCCCCTTGCAACCAATCTAGCTTTATACCTGTCTATGCTGCCATCACCTTTATATTTAATAGTAAACAGCCATTTACATCCAACTGTCTTCTTACCAATAGGTGGGTCCCTAAATTCCCAAGTGCCCTCATCTCTTCCAAAACAGCATGCTTCCATTCAGGTTTAGTGACTGCTTCATATATGTTTTAGGAATTGCTGTCTTGGAGAGGTCAGTGGTGAAAGCATGAAAACTAGGAGATAGCTGTTCATATGACACAAATTTGGAAATAGGGTGTTTTGTACATGCCCTTACCCCTTTTCTGATTGCAATTGGAAAGTCTCCCAAGATTTGGGGCAATTCGGTCAGCTGCTGCATGGCTGGTTGAGTTTCTGTTGGTTGCTGTATGGGGCATTCAGTACTATGAGTGTTATTAGAGCACACTCTAGGTTCAAATGATTGCCCTTGCTGTATGTCAGATTTGTCACCCTTTGAAGATGTATTTCTCTTGGAATAAACAAGCAATTCTGGAGGGTCTTTAGAGTTTTTTGTTTCTGTGGTGACTGGTTCAGGTTCAGTCAAGATGGTTTTGGGGATAGACAACGGAGTTTCGGGAATAGGTAGAGAAGTAGGAGTGGTTGCGGAAATTATGGAAGGTTGAGCAGGTCCTGTTTCAACTTGCTGAATAGGTCCTGTTTCAGATGATGGAATGGTCTGTTGTTCAAGCTCTAAGATGGTTTCCCGGCACACATCTTTGCCTATATGCTCGCCCTGAAGATGTGGGGGGAAAGTATGGTTCTGTTTCATAGAAGGTGACATCCTTAGATACAAAAAACCGTTTGAGAGGAGGTGAATAATACTTATACCCTTTTTGAGTGGGTGAGTAACCTACAAACACACATTTGTGTGCCCTAGGATCAAGTTTGGATTGCCCAAGAAATTGGAAGTAAANAAAGACCTTACAACTGAAAGTCTTTGGGGAGAGAGATGTAGGACTGAAGTAGGGAAAGGACTGTTGAAGGACTGAAATAGGGGTTTGAAATGCCAGAACTTTAGAAGGCATCCGATTAATGAGATGAGCTGCTGTTAGAACAGCCTCTCCCCATAGATATTTGGGAACATGCATAGTGAACATGAGGGATCTAGCCACTTCTAAGAGATGACGGCTTTTTCTCTCGGATATACCATTCTGTTGGGGGGTATTGGCACAAGAACTTTGGTGAATTATACCTTGAGAATTAAGGTATTCTCCTAGGATAGAGTTAAAGTATTCCTTTCCATTATTGGTGCAAAAAAATTGAATGGTGGCTTTGAACTGATTTTGGACCATAGAATGAAAATTTTTGAAGGTTTGGGAGGCTTCAGATTTTTCTTTTAGGAGGTATACTCAGCAGATTCTGGTATGGTCATCAATAAATGTAATGAACCATCTAGCCCCGGAAGTACTTTTCACTCTAGAGGGTCCCCAAACATCACTATGAATAAGGGCAAAAGGTCTAGAGGCAGTATATGGTTTAACATTATATGGAACTCGAGTTTGCTTGGCTAATTGACACACCTCACAAGAAAGAGAATTCAAATTTTCATTGATAAATAAGGTTGGAAACAACCGCTTGAGGTACAGAAAATTAGGATGCCCTAACCTACGATGCCACAACATAATTTTATCAGATTTGGACATTCTTACAGCAAGAGCTTGTTTATTAGGAGGTCCACAGTTTTTCCAGAAGTAGAGACCATCTGACATACTAGCACTGCCAATCATCTTCCTCGTAGCTTGCTCTTGTATAACACAACAATCAGGGGTAAATTTCACTAAGCATTGAGAGTCATTGGTTAATTTACTGATTGAAACAATGTTGCAAGTTAAATTAGGGACATGAAGAACAGAATGAAGAACCAGATTTTTGGTTAATTTGATTGACCCAAAACCAGCAACAGGTGGGAGAGATCCATTGGCTACCCTTACCCAATAGTCATGGGTGCATGGTGTATAGGAGAGTAAAAGAGAGGGATCACCTGTCATATGGTCCGAAGCTCCAGAATCAAAGATCCAAGGAGCTGAATGTGCAGGTTCAGGGTTAGACATAGAGCGGGCCGTACCTTTAAGAGCTAGAGAACATGTAGGTGTCTCGGATTGGGTACTAAGCAATCGGTGGAGTGCTTCCAGTTGAGGTTTAGACAGCTGAACACTAGAGACTTCTTCCTCTCCCCAAGTTTCTTCAAGTATAGGTTCACTAGAAACTCGGTGGGCCTTGCCTTCTCTTTTATTTTTAGATTTCCAGCTAGGTGGTACTCCATGGAGTTGGAAGCACTTATCCCGAGTGTGGCCTATCTTCTTACAGTAGCTGCAAGTAGGACGATCCCCAAGCTTGAGTGGCTTCTTGTCACCTCGAATTTTAGGATCAGAACTGCCCTTGGTATAGAGGGCAGTAGTTTCAGCAGAGATTGGGTTTTTTTCTTCTCCCAACATTACCCTCTTTCTGTTTTCTTCACGTCTCACTTCAGCAAAGGCTTCTCCAATTGATGGCAGAGGCCTTCTTCCCAAGATCCGACCATGTACCTCATCCAAAGTTCTGTTTAAACCTGCCAGAAAATCATTCAGTCGCTCCTTGTCCAGATGTGCCTTGAATTTGACATGTTCATCAACATCTCCCCAATCAGATTCATAGAACAGATCTAGTTCTTACCACAGAACCTTTAGGGAGTTGTAATATCCAATGACATCCAGGTTACCTTGCCTAATATCCTTCAGCTTCAACTTGATCTCAAACACTTGAGATGCATTCTCAAGGTCTGAGTAGGTTTCTTTGACAGCATCCCAAATCGCCTTGGCTGTCTTGAACAGCAAATAGGTTCGGTTGATGGTTGGCTCCATGGAGTTGATGAGCCAAGACATGACAATGGAGTTATTAAGTTCCCAAGCAGCATAGCTGGGATCATCAAGCTTGGGTTTACTGAGTTCACCAGTAATAAAACCCAGCTTTCCCCGTCCTCTAATCACCATGAGGACTGACTGAGACCAGTGGAGAAAGTTCTTCCCATCTAGCCTATGATTTGTAATGACTAGAGAATAATTTTCACCAAAGGAAGAGATACCCGGAGTGGACAAACTGGTATTACTACTAGAACTCCCTTTTCCCGAAAGATCCATGGTTTGAACTTGCTCTGATACCATGTAAAAATCTGAGAATAATTTCTCTCTTACTGCTATTGACAACTAGACTTTACATATATAGGAATTGATGACAGCAATCAATTCCTAATTATAAGCAATAGCCTAATCTAAGGGATTCTATTTACATTAATTATCCCTAGTCAGCTATCCTAATAAATACAATTAACTACAGCTGATTAAATACAATAACTCCAGCTGATTGAATACAATTAGCTATCCCTTAATTTCCTCCCTTAATATCCGGGATTTCCAACACAAAACATTTCACTACACCTTGTAAAGTTTTTCCTCTATTTTTCATGTATGGCCTTGACTATGCACCTTAGTAGGGAGCTAACTATTTTGACTCACACTAAGTCGCTTAGTTTTTGAGAGCTTCAAACTAACACCAAAATCAGGTGCTAATTCTGCCCAGAATAGTGGCGGGGTAGCTTAGAGCCCCCTTTTTGTAAAATCTAAAAGATAAAGTTTTAAGTTATTATTTCAATAAAATTCTGGTTGAGGTGTTATTGAGGCTTCATTTTCCAAGCAAAAGAAACAAATCAATCTATTAAAACATGATGGCCTGTTTGTTCTGTGTGTATGCAGCTGCATTCTGTTCGATGTAAGCAGGGGTATTTGCTAGTTGTTTACTACTGCTTTAGCATGTATTGGTGGTTTGTGGTTACTGTATTATCATAGGAGTTTAAAAGTAGAGCTGGTATATTTGTACACAAATCTATGATCTTTACTGTATTGTGGATATGTTTGATGATTACCATTGTAAACAAATCAAATTGAGAAGATGCTACAGCTAGATTTCTTCTATAAATCTATTGTGATGAGCTGGAAATACCTTGAAGCATGGGCTGTAGAGTTAATGCTGTACTCTTTTTGATGACTGTTAATGGGATTTCGAGTTTGAACTCCTGGTATTATAAACCTCATTACATTTCTGGAACTACTTTGATAATTATTTTCATACTTTGGTTCTATGAAATTTAAACTAGTTTCATACTTTAGATGATTGTTTAACTGATGGTGGATTCATATAAAGGTAGTGCTCTTAGCCGTATATAATATTTTAAATTTTGACACATTTTAAATGCTCTCAGGAGAACCATGATACAGATGGAATCATGACAAATGATGATGTTTTGGGTGATGAGATACCTCCCGATCAGCAAGATGCATTCCGGCAGTTCTGCTATCAATCACTCAAATTGGGTGCAGGGGTAAGCACTTTCAAATGGTTATCTTCCATGTGCGAGATTACTCGTTAGACTTCCTTTGTGTTGAGGATTCAGAGATGTGGAAACTGGATGTTGATGGCATGTATCTTGCTGGTGCTTGTTCCAGCACAATTTTTACTCTTTTCTTGGTCCTGTTTCTTCATATCATATTGCAGGTCCTTGTGTTTGCAATTTCATGTACTTGGATAGCTTGTTATATGTTTCCAAAATTTGTGTAAAATTTTGAGTACGTATGTTGTCATTTCTGGTTACTTTGCTAGATTTTTTCATATATACTCATTTGTGTTGTAGTCATTCATGCTAAGCATGGTTACTTATTCTCAGGATAAGTATATTCTGTGAGTTGTTGCTGTGCATTATTCATTTCAGAATCAGTGATGCATGTTTGATTTGAATAGTGCGTTTCATATCAAACATCAGAGAAGCTCATTATAACTTTTAAGTGGGCATTTTTTAATTTTGCGTGTTAATGAAATAAATGAGATACCCTATATTCTTATTGACTCGTTCTCGTTTTTTATTATGTTTGTGTAAATTTTAGCCATAGGTAACATGGTTTCTTCTGAAGATTGTCGCCAATTTCCTTTTAGTTTTGATGATTTACCTGTTTCATGTACCTTCTATGCTTGTCATCACCTTTTAACTAATTCTTAACATGCAGGCAAGAGGACACACACAATTTCCAGGGTCACACCCAGTTTCTCTTAACAGGTCCAACTTAGCTAAGTCATCATTCATTTTTATCAAAAAAAACTAAATCATCATTCATATATTATTATATTGTGATATGTTTGTTAATTAAGCATTAAAGGGTTGCTAGTTCTGTAACTCCTGTACTTTTTATTTTTATTTTTTTATGTATTGAGCTGTTATGCTCCGGTTTGTCATATGACTACTATGTGAATTGTGTTTAGCATCAGGTTGCTTGTGTGCATTTTCTATTTTTCACCTTTCTAATGTCTGTGAGATATGATTAGCTCTTGTCAGTGAGGAAGAAAGCCTAAATTTATTCTGCCTCCACAAAATTTTATTCAAAGGTGAATTTAGATAAATAAGCAGGCCTTTAATTATGGCACAGTACTTATCTTGTTCATACTTATGTCCTATCTCTACATCTCTACAATGAAAATAACTTAATGGAAAGGTTCCTTGAATGCCTCCATATTGTATCAGAAAATTAGCTATTATGTCCATACAATCCTCTTACATATCATTTGACTACATTTAATGTGGTCTTTAAAGCTGCAGTTATAGACAATTGCTCCAACGGCTATATCCTACAAGACTACATCTGATTCTAATTCCCTGTCCTTTTAATCTGAAGTCATTTTACAGTATTTCTTTTTTTGCTGTTTTCTTTCTATTGTGGTTGATATGGACTAAGATGAATCTGAGTCCTTATAAGAGGTTTAGATAGTTTATCTGTGTGAAGAAGAACTTATCACCAAAGGAAAATTAGAATTGTTTTTCCTACTTTTGCTGCATTGAAAGTATATCTCTTCGAAAGTTGCTTTCCAAAATCTTTCTTTGTCAAACACTGCCATTGACTTATAGATGCATAAATTGTATTAGTTGACTACAGGAGTTATTTTTAAGACATAGTTCCTTATTGATATTGGCCTCTTTGTATGTATTAAATTTAAGTGTCTTGGCATGCAGGGATAACTTACAATTGTTACGACAGCGTTATTATTACGCAACATGGAAAGCTGATGGAACACGATATATGATGCTAATAACTATGGATGGATGTTACTTAATTGATAGAAATTTCAATTTTCGAAGGGTCCAAATGAGGTTTCCTTGCAGGGGAACAAATGATGTATGTGTGCAAATGTATATGGAAAGTTCCTGATAATTGGTTTTAGGGCTGTTTTAACTCAATGATGCATGAGCTGACATTTTTATATTTATCTTGTAAGGGTTTGGCAGAGAAGACCCACCATTTTACATTACTTGATGGGGAGATGATCATTGATACATTACCAGATTCACAGAAGCAGGAGAGGAGATACCTGATATATGATCTTATGGCAATTAACCAAGTATCAGTAATAGAGGTTTGGTTTATAAGTAATTAGAAAAATAATGCTGTGGTGATGAATTGTATTTGTTCATACTTCAAGTATAGGAAAAATCACTTTTGGTTGTCAAGGCTTGTCATTACCTTAAATATGTGATGCACTGTTGTAAAATACTAGCATTGCATGGCAACTTTTCTTAATTTCAAGCTCTTTTGGTTGACTAAGATTTGATGTCAATCACATTCTCATAAAGCACACTGGTGGGTCGTGCTCTGAAATGGATTTAACATTGATTTACTGCATTAATCATAACACCAATATGTTTCAATATCTTTTGTTGTACTTTGTCTAGAATCTTTATTTTCTTGATTTTAATGCTTATTTGATACAAAGTGCACTTCGTGTTCTATTTTTAATTGATAGTTTAAACTTGGTGCAGCGACCTTTCTATGAAAGGTGGAAGATGCTTGAGAAAGAAGTGATTGAACCTAGGAATCTGGAACGACATAGTGTATATCAGAGCAGAAATCCCTACTATAGATATGACTTGGAACCATTTAGGGTATGCATATCTAACCATGGATTGTGCATAGTTCATGCTTCATTTTATTTTCTTGATATGCTGGTTTGACCATTAATATGCTTGTGTTGTTGATCAGGTGAGGAGGAAAGATTTTTGGCTGCTATCTACTGTCACAAAGCTTTTAAAAGAATTCATTCCCAGACTTTCACATGATGCAGATGGTCTCATATTTCAGGTGGTTACTGATCATTGCCAGTGCACTAAACATGAGAATGAAGATCTGTGTGGCTTATATAGTGATTCTGAGTGTTGGCTCTTTTCTCCCTCCTATTGCTTTTGGTTTGAATGGGGATTGTTACTGACAATATTTATTGCCAGGGTTGGGATGATCCTTATGTACCTCGCACTCATGAAGGCCTCTTAAAGTGGAAATATCCTGAGATGAATTCAGTTGATTTTCTCTTTGAGGTTGTATCATCAACTTATTATATATGATGTTGGAATATTTCTCTGGATGTCTCTTGCTTACTTATTCTTGGTCGCTTCAGTTTGTTACTGATGTAGCCCCTAATATCTAGCTTCTTGAGTGGGCAGATTGATGATGATCGTCAGCTACTTTTTCTCTATGATCGAGGAAAGAAGAAACTCATGGAAGGGAATAGGGTTGCATTCAAAGGTCAGGCTGATCTTATTTCCTTATACTAGAGCATCTTGGCACACACTTATGTGGTGTCAACCCACTTTTTTTATTGTATTTAGTTATTAGTAGTTTTAGTGATTGAATAAAATTAAGTGTGTGTGTGTGAGAGACTGGATGGAAGAGGGAGAAAATAGAAAATATTAAGAAATATAGGAAAGTAATTTATGCATTCCTGTTTTAAAGGAGAAATTGGTAGAGAAAATGATAACTATTTTGTAGTGGGGGTATTTTTTTTCTTTCTATTTTTCTTATTTAGGTTGCACGAAGTAAGTGGCTTCTGCATGTATGTTAATAGAGATATTTTCCGTACTCTTTCTGTTCTGATGATATGATCTATATTCATGCTCAAATACATAGTGAAAATTTCAAGTTTGAATGCATCTGTTAGAAGAGAAATTACTATAACTGAAAACAGATTATGGTCTAGTCATGGCTATATTTGTGAGTGGTGCATGTTAGTTAGTGTGCCTAATATATTGTTTGGATTGTTGATTTTCACATCATGTTTACCAGTTTTATGTAATTTATTTTGTTCTGTTTTTTTAATATGCTTCTATTGTTATGTTTGATTTTTACTTTTCAATTCCCTCTGACCACTGCTTTCTGAAATCTTCAAATTTTGCAGATGGTGCAGATCCTTCACTTTATTCCGGAAAGATCATAGAGTGTTCTTGGGTTTCTGAAGAACAAGAATGGGTATGCATGCGGGTGAGAACGGATAAATCAACGCCAAATGATTTCAACACCTATAAGAAGGTATCATGCTAGCTCCTTTCATTCATCTCTCTGGTCTCAATCTGTATTCGGCTTCAGCTTTTTGTTCTATTAATTACAGGTGATGCGAAGTATAAGAGACAATATTACAGAGGAAGTCTTGTTGAATGAAATATATGAGATCATTCGCCTTCCCATGTATGCTGACAGGATAAGAATTGATAGTAAAGCCGCGCACCAGCATAACAACATGGTGCGGCGAAGGTGATTAATGGTGAGACTAGGAACTCATGCCTGCAACTTTTTCACCAGTGGGTTAATCAGAGATGTTGGAAGTGTATTCCACCTGCAAAAACAAGATCAAGTTTTCCCACTGATGCCTACCTGTGGGATTAGTTTCAAGTTCAAATTGTATTTGGGTTTGGCTATGCATGTGGCCATCATCCAAAGGTTGCTCATATTATGTAATTAGCTAGGCCTTGCGGTAGTCTTATTGCTGACCTGACGAGTTATATGGTCCAGTTATTGCCGGTCAAAATCAGGCCAGGAACCATTTCCTATGGTTGTTTAGAAGAGAATTAGGTTTAGGATCACAATGTATATTATATTATCAATTTTCTTTTGATGTAGTGGTTAGAAGTTGTCCAAAGGGTAGCTGTTCCTTAGAGTTCATAACATTGATTAGAATTTCCCCTTATGTGAATATTTTTATTTATGAAGTACAAACAAGCCTTCCATTCACCTCTTTCTTTTGCCATGGTTTCATTTCAATGTTCTTCTTTTACTTTGAAACGTCAAAGTTATTCTGCATTAACCCCTTTGCCCCCAGGCAAGATTGTTAATAGATGATGGTGGCTCTTCAGTGCAAGCTATGTAGCATGAGCTAAGCAAGCAATTATTGCTCATTCTAAAGCAGCTCTTGATGAACCCCAGACATTTTTATTTTTTTTACTGAGTTTAAATATGAAACTCAAATTCTGAAGCAACGACTTAAAACACTTTGGTCATAGGCCATTTAGTTTCATATCAATTATGTCTAAAATTGTTTGGTAGAAGTGAAGGAAAAAAATGTACACAACCCTCTTTTGCTTTGAACATTGGGCAAATAAAATCGAAGACTATATTTTGAAGTCTAGAAAATTTTATTTTATCACCATGAGTTTGTCAATTAAATTCTGTTTTGTGTTAACTTTAATTGTTACAGTAACGAGTTGTTTTAATTTTTTAATTATGGATTTGCAAGTAACATCAATAAATAGAAAGGGTGATTGTTTTTGGAAGAGGGACATTACTATGACAAATACTAGAAATATATTCAAGTTTCATTAGTTACATATTATAATTGAATAATCGTAAAATATAACAATCACAATATAATCCACTTAAAAAGGGAAAAATAATATGGTGTCATTTTAGATGATATTAGAGTGATTTTATCTTTCTTTCGGTCCTTTTCTTTTTCTTGTTTATATTTGCTGACAATATGATTACCCATTGACTAACCCATTGGTCTCAATAGTTTGATGATATTGTAGTTTGAGTTGAGAATTACCCTATATTTATCTCTATGTTCTTGTTGCATATATTTTCATTCTTTACTGTTATTGTCTTTTTGTCTGAAAAAAAAAAGGGAAAAACAATATAATACATTGAATAAAAGTTGAGACAATATTTTTCTCTAACTCAAATAAGAATATCTATGGGTGGATGACTAGAGTACACTATTCCTTGAAGCTGATTTTATACAATGCTGGTTTGTACATAAAATATCAAAATTTCCCAAAAAAATCATAGGTGGGCAGTTGTAGTTCTTCATAGACCAATGACCATTTGTAGCTCTTCAAGATGAGTGATCATTCTATGATCATCAATGGTTAATTTATTTTCAGGTTATTCAAATAATAATATTTTTAAGTTATGAAACTACTTTGGTGTGTCTCTTGACTAGTAGTCATATTTTGATATCCAGTGGTCATTGTCTGTCATCATGACCGCTAAAAATACCATTAGTTATGACGAACAACAAAATTTCTTTAGAGTAAACCTACAAATGAGTCCCTGAAAGATTTCAGTTTCAACAAAATGGTCCCTGAAAGATACAAAACCACAAAATCGTCCTTCAAAGATTAGACATCCATAACAAAATGGTCCTCCGTTAGTGTAGGCTGTTAACCATGGACGGAATGGCTGACGTGGCACTGTTAAGTGCTTACATGGCATGTTAGTGTCATGTGTGGCAATTTAAAATGCCATGTGGGCTGCTGATGTGGCAATTTTTTTTTATTTTTTTTTTTAAAAAAAAGGCACTAGTTTTGGCCAAGCGGTGTCATATCTGTTGTGGTCTCCATCTAGTTTCATCCTCTTGCATTTCTCTGTACTGCTCGGTAAAAAAACACTAACCTCCATTTAAGAAGCTGAACCTCCTCTTCTTTTTCTCATCCTCTTCACTCTACTTGGAGCCATTGGAGCTTTAGGTGTCCTCTTCTTCCTGACTTTGTTCGAACCCTAACCCCCAATTTGAAGACCATTTGAAGAGCGAAACCTGGATGACTTGAGAGGAAGATTTCTGTGGATTTTGATTCTCATTTGGCGTTCCTCTGTCTCGCATCTACTGCATCCTTTCCAAGGTGAGTTATCTATCTCTTTGAACTTTTTCCTGATTTTCTATTCCTTTCTTGCTATTAATTTGAATAATTTCAATTGCGCGGCTATTTTTGTTGTTATTATTTGTAATCTGAGTTTGCGTGTCTTGGGTTCTCGTTCTGAATCTTGTGCTATTCTCGGACTTTNAAGGCCTTTTTTATTATTTTATTTTTATTATTACGGCTCTAATACAAATTCACAAATTTTTGGGTTGTTACTATTTTATTCTAGTGTAGGATAATGCAATGGTTGAAACCAAACAGTTGTTGTGGCCCACCGGGACCGGCAGTCAGCGGCGAACTCTCCCCAGCACCTAATCAAACAACACGCGCGTTATTACACTGCAAACTGTTAATACCATTTTCTTAAACTCTCTCTTCAGCTCAGTAATCACTTCAGTATCCTTCGCTTGCATAGCTGATCGAGATCGCCAAGAAACCCTACTAGCTAGGGTTTACACTCAAATCGTGCAAGAAGGGAAGGATACTCACTATTTTGGTCAAACAATTCCAATTTACACACACACTATCAATTTCAATTCTACTCTTTGAACTGGGTCTCGGAAAAATTGAAAATTTTTGTGCGATATAGGAAAGATCATATGAAATCTTTGGGGAGTAAGGTTTTCCTGCTTTGTTTGATTTTTGCAAGTTGCTTGAGTTTCGTTATCAGCGATGAAGCAAAGAAGAATACGTTTCGGGAGCGAGAAGCCACTGAGGATTCCCAAGGATACCCCGAAATGTAAGACCTGCTCCTATTTTGATTCTCATTGGGTTTTAATTGCTGAGATTGCTTTATGCTATGATGGGTCTTTTGTCTGAAATAATTTGGTCTTGCAATTCTGTAAATTTAGATTCTGGGTCTAATTATTTTTTGATGCATTTGGTTAGAGATGAGGATGCTTTAGTGAATACACAATGCCCTAAGAATTTAGAACTAAGATGGCAGACAGAAGTTAGTTCCAGTATATATGCTACCCCTTTGGTTGCTGATATTAACAGGTAAAACTTTTATCAACTCTGCTTATCAAGTGCATTATTATTCATATAACTTACCTTTTGAACATGTGTTTTTAACTTGTTGTTGCACTTTACTTGAATGTGTACTTTCTGGTTTGCAGTGATGGGAAGCTTGATATAGTGGTTCCCTCTTTTGTTCACTACCTAGAAGTTCTGGAAGGTTCTGATGGGGACAAAATGCCAGGTAAAACAATGATATGCTTTGAGTCTTTCTATATGGCTTTAGCGTTCTTGAGCATACAATATGTACAAGGATGAGGTCCCATGATCGGTGCTTTCCCCAGATGATATTATACTATGCACTTGACATACTAAATTAAGTATGTAACTTTTAAAAAACATCCAAAGAAGCATGCTAGAAGAAACCTTTAACAAACATATATTTGTAACTTTTTCTATAAAAAAGCCACAATATTTGCAAACAAGGTTTAACAATGAGATTTTCAATATCTTGTGTCCTTAGTTCAAGTGAAGGTAAAGATTGAATATGTATCCAGAATGAACTTGCGAATTGCACCAAGGGTTTTGTGTGATGATATAGGATGGATGCTTGGTTAGGTTGAGGGACTTAGGATAGTGGAAGAATTATGACTAGAACAGGTCTGGGTTAGATTTATAATAAGGATTTGATGCTGAAATATTATAATCCATACAAAATGATGTAGGACAAGTCGCCCATGATTTTGAAGACAGTCTTTATTATTGGAAATAGAAAGTTCCCACACTATGGTACCGTTTGTTTCAAAGGAAAATTACTTATCAAGATTTTCTGTTTAAAAAGTTTCATGTAAATTTTTTTTTCTTAGAAAATATCTTTCAGATGTTTGAGCAAAATAAAGGCCTCAATATGATGTGTCAGATAAGTAAAAAAGGAAGGTGTGCCTTCTTCATCTGATAAAGGGTGGAAAGTGGTTTCTGCTTTTGTAGAAGCTATTTTCCGTCAGTTGAGGCTGTTGACCGGACATGGATTTTCTTTGACCACCATTTTCTGTATCACCAAACAATAGAAAACGTGGAAAATATTTCTGGAAGTGATTTTCTCTCAAATAACTGTGAATGCTGGTCCTCTCTTATAGAATGCTTATATAAAGGAACCTGTTTTCTAATTATATTCTTCTTGTTACTTTCGTTATTGTCTCAAAATTCAAGTGGATTCTTGTCTTACAAGGAAAATTTAGTATTGTAGTTTTTCTAGTCATAAAAGGTTTAGGGATTACTATGAATTGTAATAGTTACCTGTTGGTACTTCATAGTTTTTCAGCATGAATAATATTTGTTTTTGAGAGTTTATCTTCTTTGGAAGTTCTAAAGAATTTTAGCACCTTCTACAACTTCACAAAAGATTGAAACAAGGGCTGTTCTAGGGTGTAAACCCTGAATAGGACCTGCAAACAGTAACTATAGTGTTTGCTTATTTGATAATTTTTGAGGTAAATTTGAGCCAGATCAATTTAGGGTTTAGAAAGAAAGAATTTTAATTTCTTGATGAGAAAATAGATCTCCATGAAGTTTTAAGCTTGACAATCAGATGAACAATAAAAGGAAAGAAGAAGAAGATAGTCTAGGCATCAAAGCTTAGGATGCAATCTAAACAAAACATGCTTCATGGCTTCTAAAATATTTTAAAGCTGATCACTATTCACTATTTAAAAATAAAGCATAGTATCTATTAATAGAGCTTCTACTACTTATCCTATTCAAATTTTCTGTCTACTCTTAGGCTTACTAGGATTTGTAACTTCCTAATAATATCAAAAGACATAATAAAAGACAATATGTAATCCCATAAAGCCCAAAATAACACGAAACTTTTATATCCAAAAAAACAAAAAAAATACATTAAACTTAATAGTAATTTTTTCCTCTGACCAGAGTCTAACAATATCTCCAAAATACCCCTGATAATCAAAAAAAAAAAAACAAAAAGTAAATTGATTTGACACCTAATAATGATAATTTATCTATAAGACCTATCAATAACCAAGGCAGCTTATGAAATGATAAATAATAATATGGTTATGAAAGAGTTGGTAGGGAGTGTTGCTGTAGTAGAACTGAATTCTGAAGAGGATCCTTGCAAATGGACTTCACCTGGTGTTCGTTAAAGGCTTATTTAACTGACCACATGGACTTAGAATCAGGGGTTGTCATTGTTCTTGTTGTAGATATCCTGATGTTGGATTTGAGTCTGTCAAGTAATCCCTAGATTACCTTTGGAGTGATTTCATAGGTTGGCCTGCTTTCCACCAATCAACTGTGCATGCTAGTCCTCTCTTATATGACATAGACAAGGATGGGGTGAGAGAAATAGCTTTGGCAACATACAATGGTGAAGTGCTGTTTTTCAGGTGACTGTTATTTATCAATTTCCCAAATTTTCCATTTACATTGTTATCCATTGTTTTAGGCATTTATAACAAGGTTTAATAAGTTATGATATCAATTTTAGGGTTTCCGGCTATATGATGTCAGATAAGCTGGAGGTACCACGGAGGAAAGTGCGCAAAGATTGGTATGTGGGTTTAAATTCAGACCCAGTGGATCGTTCCCATCCGGATGTTCATGATGATGAAATTGTCCAAGAAGCAACAGTTATGAAATCTCTGTTTCGTAAGTTTTTTCCTATGCTCAGATCATTGTTTTGCATGGGTTGAAGCTTCTCAGTTTTTCATTAAATACTTAGAATTTCTGACTCTATATGATAGTGAAAATGTGCATTTTATTTCCAAAGTTAATTTTACATACGAGTAATGATGCTTCTTGTAGAAATGAATGGAAGTAGACACGAACTCAACTCTTCAGCTACCACATCAACAGAAAGTCACCTTGGGACTGGGAATGCGTCCAATCTAGAAGCTGAAGAAACAACAAATGGAAGTCAAACCGAAGAGAATATAAAGATCCCTACAAGGGCCAATAATTCCTCTGTGAATGGGAGTCAAATAGAAGAAAATATTAAGATGCCTACAAATGCTGATAATTCCTCTGTGAATGCTGGGTCCATGGAAGTTAATGCAGGTAATAAAACTAGCACTGGGAGACGTCTTCTGGAAGATAGCAACTCAAAAGGCGTTGAGCAAGGTAGCTCTGTATCCCAAGGTAGTAGTAATGTGGGTCTTCATGCTGCTACTGTTGAAAATGCTGAAGGCTTGGAAGCAGATGCTGATTCATCATTTGAGTTATTCCGCGATAGTGATGAGCTGGCTGATGAGTATAGTTATGATTATGATGATTATGTTGATGAATCGATGTGGGGTGATGAAGAGTGGACTGAAGTTAAACATGAGAAATTGGAGGATTACGTGAACATTGATGCACACATCTTGTGTACTCCTGTGAGTTCCAACTTCACCTTTTATTTGTGTATAATTTATCAATTCTGCAAATCCAAAAACATGAGTATAAACAACAGTGCGGCACTTTAATGAATTATTTTTTCTTGTCTTTGCTGCCAGGTTATAGCAGATATTGACAATGATGGTGTATCGGAAATGGTTGTTGCTGTTTCTTATTTCTTTGATCATGAGTGAGCCCCTTTCTAGACTTATTTTTTTTTTAATTTATACATTTGTTGCTTTCTTTTCTTATGAAAGGTATGTGGTTGAAGCCATTTTTTAAAACAAAAATAGGTTGCTCATTCTATAGTGTTTTCATTATTATTCAACTATTTGCTTCCTGGTTACACAATCTATAACAATTTTTATGATCCTGTGAGGTGAACTGTCATCTTAGTAGTACTGCAGTAGATTGCCAGTCTTTTCTTGTTGCAAAAGATCATATAGAAAACTGATAATATCTTTTGACCCCTAAGGGCTCCCAAATGCATGGAGTTAAGATAACAAAGCATAGATAAAAACAAAGCTCATTATAAGTGTCCATCTCAGAAAGGAAGAAATTTAATTGTGCTGAATTTATTCAACTGAATGACTGGGAATATTCATTTTTTTACAAAAAAAAAAAAAAAAAAAAAAAAAAAAATTTCAGGANAAAAAAAAAAAAAAAAAAAAGATGTTGTTGGACCATTAATTTTTTCCCCCCTTTCCCATAGCAATACATGCAAGATGATTTCTGTTATTTCGTTGACTGAAGAATGAGAGAATTGATTTTCTTTTTCTGGTGTTGTCAACACCTTTAAAGGACTGGTTTGTTCATTTACTGGTCTGTTAGTAATTACGTGGCTTTTAAGCTGACAGGTATTATGACAACCAGGAGCATAGGAAAGAACTAGGTGATATTGATATTGGAAAATATGTTGCTGGGGCTATTGTTGTTTTCAATCTTGACACAAAACAAGTTAAGTGGACAGCAGAACTGGATCTGAGTACAGATACTGCAAACTTCCGAGCCTACATATATTCTTCTCCAACTGTCATAGATTTGGATGGTGATGGGAATCTGGACATTCTTGTTGGAACTTCTTATGGCTTGTTCTATGTGCTGGATCACCATGGTAATTAATGTCTGGAGGTTACTTACCCATTACATCTCCTGCAATATACTAGCACGTATAAGAAATTGTGTTCATGCCTCTATGTCATATTCACTAACTTTCTCTTATTCTGGTCAATTGATGTCTGCATTTTTGTTGCATAATTTTTGCCTGCTACTGTACATAATGAACACTTTTTTAATGACTTTCCCTGCTTCATAGGAATTGTTTATTATTCAAGTCTTCTATATATTTTGAATGGCTCAATTGATTCGGCACTTCGTTCCCTCTGTAATTTTCTAGTAGAATGTTTTTCTGAAAGCTCTTTTTTTACCCCAAAAAAAAAAAAAAAAAAAATTGCAAGGTTGAGCATATCTTGATTTTTGCTTTCAAATAAAATTAGTGGCTGTTTGGCAAGAAATATAATTTTATTTTGGTGTGGAGAGGAATTTAGGCTATCTTTGGTGTAGACGTTTGGGTATTGTGGTGAATATTGGGTCTGTCCTGCCATCCTAGAGCTTTTTTTTTTTTTTCTTAGTAATTTGACGTACTTTGAGAAATGTAAGGTATGGCAAGCTCTTTGGCATTGTTCAGTGGTTGCATTTATTTGGTGCTCATGGTTACTGTCGATTGCCATTTCTATATGATAAAGCTGGTTTTTGGTCCCTCTGTGGCCCTCGGCTAAGGTTTTGCAGTGGGGGTGATATTCAGGGGGATTGGAGAAGCTTTCTTTGTTGGTGCATCTATTTTTTTTCATTTTGGTTTTAATTCCCTTCTGATTATCACAAGAGCATGCCTTATCCTCTGCCTTTGACTTATCTTTTTTTCCTTTTTGATAAAATCTTCTCTCTCCCTAAAAAGAAAATAAACAAAAATTTGATGGTTCCAGGCTATTTGTGCTTAAGACTATTACAGAAGAATTTGATTTTAGAGCTAAGGAAGAATCTAATATATGTAGCTTCAAGCCAGTTCAAGTTCCGAATCAATTTGGCTTGTACAATAGGAATATTTTGTTTAGACATACCATGGATGCTTTACAAATTACAAGAGTTAATTCTCTTCTGCCAGTGTGCAGTTTTTTTTTTTTTTTACTTTCTTTTGCCCTCTTCTCCATATTTGTATACTTGTTTGAAGTTACATCTTCAAAATCATATTAGTTTGCTGAGTTAAACCAGTAGGAAATCTTTGAAAAAACAACTCATTGATAGATGTTTTCTGGCACAACAAGAGCCACAAAAACAATGATTTTTTCTTTGTACATCATTACATTTACTTCTTGAATCTTTTTATCTCAAAATCACTTGATCATGCTAGAGAAAAATGCATTTATACATGTCCACATATATATATATATCTTATCAAGTGGCTGATAAGAGTTGCTTTTTCCAAATAGGCAAGGTTAGAGAAAAGTTCCCTCTTGAAATGGCTGAGATTCAAGGGGCTGTCATTGCAGCTGACATTAATGATGATGGCAAGATTGAGCTAGTTACTTCTGATACACATGGAAATGTCGCTGCATGGAACCCAAAGGGAGATTTAATATGGGAAAAACATCTAAAGAGTCTTATTCCACAGGTAAATTGATTTGTCAATCTCCCTTGGTGTGTCAATGAATATTGCATGATTGCTTGCACAGAATATGGTCCAACTTGGTTGGGGTTGACAGGGAATATCATAGACTTGATGTAAACATTATACCTTGATGTAAACATTATACCTGCTGGTTTGTCAATGTCCTGATAATCCATGTTTGAGTCTGATAATGAAATGTTAAAAGAGAATATGTTACAGAAGGTAAAGGGTAAAGAGGAAGAATCTAAGTGAATTTTAAAGAAAGGAAGTTATTGGAAATGAACTGGGCAGTCCAGTTCCAAAGTGACCTTTAGCATCCTTTGGAACAAATTGGAAATGTATCATAACCTCTCAGAAAAGGTTGGGAGAGCGGAGGATTAGCATAAGAGGTCATAAATCAGTCTCATTCTAGAAAAAATTTGGCCTATTGGAGTCTTTAAGTTGGGGTCACTGGTAATAACTAAAAATTGCCTCCGGTTGCTTTCATTTTATATTGTGTATAGCCTAACATTATCATTTATTTTTCATTTCTTACTCCTATAAACACTGCAGACCTGCTTAGATTCTTCCTATTTGGACATCAAATTGTGCATGAAATATGGTCTTTTATACCATAAAAGAAAACATAAACGAAGAAAAGAGAAAGGGCAGATGATGTTTGGAATATTCCTTCAATACGTAATTTTCTTTTTTGCAACATTTGTGAACTAAATCTAGCCACTAGCCATAACTTGCATTCCGTTAAAGCCTTGTGCCAAGCCCATAGCTTCCATGCATATCTCACCGCATGAGCAACCTTTTGGCTGGTTCCCAACATGTGTGGTGTTTGATTTATAATGTATTCAACTGTTGTCATGTTCCTCAGGCTCCAACCGTTGGTGATGTTGATGGGGATGGCCATACTGATCTTGTGGTGCCAACACTATCTGGGAAGATCCATGTTCTTAGTGGCAAGGATGGGTCATCTGTTGGACGATATCCATATCAAACTCATGGAAGAATAATGAATCAAGTTCTTTTAGTTGATTTAAGTAAACGCGGTGAGAAAAAGCGGGGCTTAACTGTTGTTACCACATCATTTGATGGTTATTTGTACCTCATTGATGGACCTACAGGATGTGCTGATGTTGTTGACATAGGCGAAACTTCGTAAGATATTCTTAAATCTTTTGTCATGGATTTGCTTTCTGTCTTTACTACTGTCCAGAAGTTATATGAAATGTGATTTATTTTTATTGCAGATATAGTATGGTATTGGCAGATAATGTTGATGGTGGTGATGATCTTGATCTAATTGTCACAACCATGAATGGCAACGTCTTTTGTTTCTCAACGCCTTCTCCTCATCATCCCCTCAAGGCAGGATATATCTGAAATTTGATCAGTGAAGCTGTTTTGTACTTTTGTTACTTTTAGTTACTTGTTACCATGTTTCAGGCATGGAGATTGGCTAATCAAGGAAGAAACAATGTTGCAAATCAGTACAGTCGCCAAGGTATCTATGTTACACATCCTTCTAGGGCTTTCCGTGATGAAGAGGGCAAGAGCTTTTGGGTGGAAATTGAGATTGTAGATAATTACAGATATCCATCTGGCTCTCAAGCACCATACAATGTCACAGTAAGTTTATAACCAAATTGATTGAGTTCTTTAGATCATTGTTTCTCTTTTGGAGTGCAAAGTTCATTTATTATTCTACTTTCATGCTGTGTGAATTCATCAGACGAGCTTGCTAGTCCCTGGTAATTACCAAGGAGAAAGAAGAATAAAGCACAATCAGATTATTTACCAGCCAGGTAAACATCGGATTAAGCTTCCAACTGTTGGGGTAAGGACCACAGGAACAGTTTTGGTCGAGATGGTTGACAGGAATGGACTCTATTTCTCTGATGATTTCTCCCTAACATTCCATATGTACTACTATAAACTGTTGAAGTGGCTACTCGTCCTTCCAATGCTTGGGATGTTTGGTGTACTTGTCATCCTTCGCCCACAAGATGCAATGCCATTACCATCATTTTCAAGGAATACTGATTAGTGATGATTGCTTTGTGTTATATTATGGCATCACTCATCAGTAAATTCAGAAAACGCAAATACTTCATGCCAAATTAAGCAGAATCTTAAATTGTGTAAGCCTTGGTGCTGCGGTGGGCTTTGCTGACCAAGTTCATGTAGATCTTTGACCGGTGTAAGTATTTGTTCATCTGAATTAAGTTCAGGTTTGGTTCATAGGCTGTCAAAGATTGTAACACAGTAGAATCTGAGCTCTTGGTGACAGGTTTTTGCCCTTTTTCTTTTCTAGTACTGATACATTTATACTGAAGTGTTTCACTCTACTAGATTTTTGAGGCACTGTAATGAGGAAATAGATATTTGTAGCGGACATGTATATGTTTTTCTCTCCTTGCTTTTCCAAGTCCCTGTTTAACTGTACTGTGTGCTCTTGTTTTAAGCATGAGGTTCAGATTGGGAAAGTATCGACTAGTGAATCAATACTTTCATGTTCTTCAAGTGTTTATCTTAATTGAGAACGTGATTAATAAGCTATGTAGTCTAGTTATTCTTGTATTACTCGGTGTTTATAACAGAACACATGTGTGATCAGATTATAAATTGTGCTTGAAAAGCAGGCTCAAATTAGTGGCTTATTTTTGTTCAAGAAAAGTCTTTTTGTTAATGTAACTTGTACACAGCATGGTGTTAAATGGTCTGTTATTCAGTTGAGTAACGTGATTAATGAATCTTATGTTTAGTTGCTATGGTTTTCTAAATGTGTTCTTAATACTGGGAGCGGCAGGGAAAGGATATAACTCTATAGGGAAAGGATATTATCCAATGTGCTGCTCTTTAGTCTTATCTTGTATCATGGTTCACGAATTCCAATCTGGTAAAGTAGGCGAAAAAACAAAGGGTATTAGGAAAGAGTGGAGAGGTGAGAAACAGAGAAAAGAGGAGCATAATTTGAATCCACTTAGAGATTAAGGTGTTAATGTTCTACTTTAAGGGTGCATTTAGCATATGATTAAAGGGGTAAAATTTAATGGAGTAACATTTAAGGAGGTTAGTAAGTGTGTAAATATTAACCTACTCACATGGAGGGTAATAGTTACTCTATTAAAATATCATCTACTGTTCATATGTACAACCAAAACACACATAAAAAAGGTAAAATTTATTTCTTTAAATATTACTCTTTTTTATCCCTCTACCAAACGCCTTAATTGAGTCAATGTGCTGATAAATTAAATCCTTAGTTGTGCTTGACTACCGCTTATGAAAGAACAGCTCAATGTACGAAAATTCGGAGTAAGCAACTTTGTCTATCTAATTTATAATATGGTCATACTTGAAAATGGATTTATAATCTATCATATTTATTTTTCCTGATTGAATTTCTCAACAAACATTTTCAGCCAAAATTAGCTTTTTAGGGCTGTTCTGAAAACGATTGTTTGAGAAACATTGAAACAAAATGACCTCGTTGATTATACTATCTAGTCTAACTTCAACTAGAAAGAACAAGCATGGCAAATCCTTTTCAACATTCATATGACCATGTCTTGCTTTATAAGAGATTCTAAAGCAGTTTTCAGCAAAATGTTTCATCATCTATTTACATTCTAATGCTTTTGTTAATATTCTGTCTCCTAAAATTTTGCCATCAGAAAAATATTTTCAGAAAATATGAAAGCGATTACATCCTTACATGAATTTTGCCATCAGAAAACTATTTTGAAAGAATGTGATAGCTGATGAAGTCCATACACAGTTTGCTGGGAATCTCAGAGATAATGATAACACAATTTTCATAGAATTGAGACACTATAATGCTAGAAACAAACGCTTCAATGGACATTCAGTTCATACAAATAATACCAAGACATATTCCAAGCTATATGCAGTGTCCCAGATATTTTGAAGTCCACATGATAGATGTCTTGTAGACATCATAAGATGATTTTGAACATCATAGTCCTCTAACCAAAGATTAAGGACCAATCACAAAGCACTGTCTTCCCCTTCAAGACTCTCAATGCATCTGTGCTAGCTCCCAAGTTTCCTGTATTGGAGTTGGTCTAGAGAATTCAATATCATAAATTGAGAAAGCTCCCCACATGATGCCCATAAAAACAACAAGAGTTAAATACCTTTTTCATCATTGAATATTTTTTAAATGTCACTTTAGTTCCTGACTTATTTATGGTGTCATTTTATTCATCGAATAATTATTCCTCCCACCAAATCAATCCTTTAAGTGATCACTTTTGGTGCTTAGGGAGGATTTATTTGGCGGGCGAGCGATTATTCTAAGACTAAAGTGACACAAAAAATAAATTAAGGACTAAAGTGATATTTGAGAAATAATTCAAGGACAAAAAATATATTTTTACTCGAAGAACAAAATGAAGTTAGTGTAATGGACATGCTAAACATAATGAACTAGATCAAGCAAATGCTCAAATTTCTAAGTAAGAAGTCTGCAACTTCAAAAAGAACTTTCTTCCAAACAAAGTAGGATACGCAAGAAGAACAGAACAGAAAACTCCTCATCAAAGCAAGAGATGAATTATTTGCTTCCCAACAAAAAGCCATGTCAAATTAATATAAATATCAAGAATCTTTAATCACAAAGGTAGACCTCAACCAAAAGTGAAACTATGAAACAATTGATTGGCACTTAACCAGTTTCAAAGATTCATCAAATGAATACTGACACTGAAGGATACTACATCCAATGTCTTTTCTCAACAAAAAATATAAACGTCCTATTTTACATACAAAAGTGTAATCAACCAGACATTTATCTTCAGCCAATCAATATAGTAGATGATGATTCAGATTGAGTGTTCATTCCAACCTTTCAAGAATCAACGTCATTAGAAAATCATAGCAGGAAGAGAATACTTTAGTGCCAAATAATGCACTAATGTACCTGCAAGCTCATCCAAAGCTTCATAGAAAGACATTTAAAGCTTAAAGCTAGCATCCTTTTCGTATCTCTGTGTGTCAATCAAACAAATAAAGTTCTAGATGATATAAAAAAGGCAGAAAAACATGTTATAATAATGTAATGTCATTTGTTTTCCTGAAGTGAGGTCAAGTAATATCCTACTAAATCTTCTATAATCAATCTTATCAAGGTAATGATGGTCAACACCAGTGAAAATAGTTCATAACAACATTCTTTTATTAAAGAATGTGCACTGCTGGCTACATAATTTTTCACAGATTTTTCAATTCATTGTCTACTAGGGAAGATTTATGGCTTTCGCTTTCCAGGGTTTGAGAGAAGAGCTCTTGACATTTATCGTCATATTACAACATCAAGCCATAAGTAAAACCACATTCCTCTTTAGCTCTTGGTGTTTGCTCAGCTGTAGTATCTTGTCAAAATCATTCAACCCAGCAATGAGAAAGTTGATGTATCACACACAAAGATTGGGTTTATTCAGCTACAATACTTTAGCAAATTTATCCACGCCAATAAGATGTAGCATAATTAAATTACAAACCAATGCTACCTAGTCAGTAACAAAATAAATAAATTATTAAAAATTTAATTTAAAATGCATTCTACTTGGCAAGTACACCTCAAACAAAGATAGGAAGCTTACATCCAAATTAGAACACTTGCAGCACAGGTCTTTTTCCAAGCCTTTTGATCTCTCTATCCATTTTCCCTGTGAGCATTAACCCAAACATCTTGAAGTCACATAGAAGAGACCAAAAGGGGTGCCCAAACGTAGCTGGAAAATTCCCTTCAACGAAGAAATGGCTGTACCAAGCACATCCATACCCAGAAAAAGGCACAAAAAACAAGAACCACCAGCTAAACAGAACTGAGCAGAGGAAGAAGAGAATACTAAAGAGTGTGCCCACAAAGTGCCAACGCCTTGTAGATGGTTTCGAATGCTGGTTCACGTAGAAAGCCCAGAAATCTTCCAAGCTCCTGAAATTCATGGCTTCCAGAGTCTCATAAGCAAAACCCACAGATTTAATCAAAAACCAATTGGGAATAAACCCAAAAATTCAATCTTTGAGAGCGAATTTCAAGGGATTGAATTTAAATGGGTTTAGGGTAATTCAAACCCAGAATTTTGATTGGCGAAGTGAAGATAGTGTAGAGCGTAGAAGGAAGGAGTCAGCAATAAGGTTCAGATTGCGATCTCATCGATGTTGAGTTGTGATGTTTTCAATGGATTGGTTTGTTGATTGATCAGCTTGAGGCTTCCGCAATAATCCAAGTGGCAACAGGACTAGACGTTAAGCTAACTGATATTTTCGTCGCAATAGTATCCATATTTTCTGAATCCTGATTCATAAGGAGAAAGAGAAAGAGATATATATATATATATATATATATATATATTTTTTTTTTCAACATTTCAAACCCCTATTTTTTTTTGGGGAAAAGAATAAGTATTTACATATTTCCAAACAGGTTTGTCGTATAGCAATATTAATGAAATTATTGTTTTTGAGCTATGTGATGTTTAGTATGGTAATATTATGTGTGTATGTAGTTATTGTCAATGTTTAATAATTATATAATAAAAATGATAATTATTATTTTAATCATAATAATCATATAGTTTAAAGGTTTATTTTAATTATTTTATTATATAATGACTTTGCTTGAAAATATGGTCTCGAATTGATCATTTGTTCTCCCTTTTATTTATATATATTTATTATCTATTGTTATATTGTGGACAGGGCCTCCTCATGTTGTGTGTCCTTTTTCGTTGAACCAACCAGGGCTGCACCAAGGTGTGAGCATTTACTATTTGTCAATTTAATAATTAATTATAAATTAAAATTATGCATAATCATATAACAAAAAAAATGAATAAAAGAATAAAATTCAAGCAAATTTAATAGCTTCCTTAATTACATGTATTAATAAGAATAATTTTAAAATAATTCTTAAACAGAATTTGTGAGTGACAATGGTAAAAAAAATTCTTAAAATGAAACAAAATCATTCGCATTGAATAACCTTATTTTTTTTAAATGAATAATAACCTATTTAATTGTGCTTAATTATATAAATAATTTAATAGTTTAGAGTGGTAATTGAATTGTACTTTGATTTATAATTTAAATTTTGATTTTTTAAATTTGTGTATATTTATTGCCAAGACTTTCTATGCTTGGATCATTTAGCATTAATGTTCCAAATAGATATAGAATCAAGAGAGCAGAAGGAGCTCTCGATAGAGAGAGCATGGATCCCGAGTTCTCTTCCCTTGCTCACCATTCACCATTGCCGTCTAGTAGGCCACCGGATGGTGGAAGGGGTAGGGTGATGGCACATACAGTTCCATATGAGAGTGAGAGAGTTCATAAAGCATCCTTTTTCAGAGAGAAATTGATGGGTGGTAAAGTTGCACCCCTACCATGCCCCAAAGTGGATCTTATTGTTGTGAACTTGGTGCGTTTGAAGTTTGAGAAAGGAAATCCTTTACTTCCAAAAATATTTGTGGCAGATAGTGTCATTGAGGAGTTGAGTGTTCCTTGTGAAGATGCTTTGATTGTTAAGTTACTGAGTAAAGATATTGGGTACGTTGCCATGAACAACATGTTACGTGCTCTATGGAAACTAGAAGGAGTTCTTGATATCATGGACCTAGGTGGTGGNTGGTAATTGAATTGTACTTTGATTTATAATTTAAATTTTGATTTTTTAAATTTGTGTATATTTATTGCCAAGACTTTCTATGCTTGGATCATTTAGCATTAATGTTCCAAATAGATATAGAATCAAGAGAGCAGAAGGAGCTCTCGATAGAGAGAGCATGGATCCCGAGTTCTCTTCCCTTGCTCACCATTCACCATTGCCGTCTAGTAGGCCACCGGATGGTGGAAGGGGTAGGGTGATGGCACATACAGTTCCATATGAGAGTGAGAGAGTTCATAAAGCATCCTTTTTCAGAGAGAAATTGATGGGTGGTAAAGTTGCACCCCTACCACGCCCCAAAGTGGATCTTATTGTTGTGAACTTGGTGCGTTTGAAGTTTGAGAAAGGAAATCCTTTACTTCCAAAAATATTTGTGGCAGATAGTGTCATTGAGGAGTTGAGTGTTCCTTGTGAAGATGCTTTGATTGTTAAGTTACTGAGTAAAGATATTGGGTACGTTGCCATGAACAACATGTTACGTGCTCTATGGAAACTAGAAGGAGTTCTTGATATCATGGACCTAGGTGGTGGTTTCTTTATGATGAAACTAGATTAAGAGAGGAATAGATGCAAGGTAATGGAAGGAGGTCTGTGAATGATTTTTGATCATTATCTTTCAGTTTGTCGGTGGTCTCTTGATTTTTATCTAGAGCATACAAAGATTGAGAAGACCCTTGCATGGGTTCGTTTCTTAGGCCTCAATCTGCTATATTATGATGGGATTTGGATCCGGTCATGTCACTTGAGTTGTGTTGCTCAGATCTGAGCCGTTCATTCCATTAAAGCTCATCTCAACTATTAAATGTTAATGTGTTTTAATGGTTCAGATGAACTTTAATGGAATAGACGACTCAGATCTGAGCAACATGACTCAAGTGACATGATCAAATCCGTGTCCATTATGATGACAAATTTTTTATTAGCAATGGCTTCTGCAATAGGTACAGTTAGGGTGGACATGAACATGTTGGGTGTAGTAAGAGACCGGTTTGCAAGGGTTTGCGTCAAGATAAAGCTCCATAAACTGGTGGTTGGCAAGGTTTGGGTGAATGGACATTGGTATAAGGTTGAATATGAGGGTCTTCATTATATTTGCACCATTTGTGGCTGCTAAGGGCACTTGAGTAGGGATTGTGATATGCATTTGGAGAAGGAGAAGCCGGTGGCACATAAGAAAAGTGAGACCCAATGAAATATTGGAGTTGACTAAAGTGAGAAGGCGAAAAATAAGGGCGTTATGGAGGTCATAGAGCAAGGGTCAAAGGTGAGCACGCATGGAGAGTGGTTGATGAAGAGCAAAGTAAATGGTGTGCAGAAAAATAAAGATTCATTTAAGAGTAATCATTTTTTAGTTATCAATCATGAGGGGAGTAGGAGAGGGCATAAATATAGCAACCCTAATGTTAAGGGTTCTGCTATAGTTAAGCCCTCAGTGGGCCAATGTGGCATGAAGCAAATGGAGACAAATAAGAGACCACGTAATGAGGTGTCTGGCCCATCAACTAAACGAAGGCATATGGGGTTGGGTAGGGTCTTCTCTAAGCCCATTGAACTGGAGCAACACAATAGTTTTGATGCTGGAAAAGTTATCGAGCAGGAGTGTGCCGATCATGAGTTTTCTGTAAGCAAAATGAAGACTCGCAAGCAAAGGTGGTCAGAGTCTAAAGGGATCAAATTAAGGGGCAATGTTGGAAAATGAAGAAGAGTGGGAGCAAGTCCCACATTGATTAGAAAAGAGCAAAACAAAGAGTATATAAAGAGATATGAGAGTGGGTCCCATCCAAGTCTTCATGTTGTGGGAGAGTGTTGTATTTATGTTGAGTGTGCCACTTATGTCCAAAATGCCTAAGGCATTTGGACTTGTGTCATTACTTTATATACTATTTGTTTTTTCTCATCTTTAACCAATGTGGGACCTGCTCCCACTCTTTCATTTTCCAATACTCTCCCTCAAGTCCAACTGGCCTTTTGTCTCAGTTGTGACTTGCCATTTTTAATCATTTTTAAATCACAGCCTGGACTTGTACTTCAAGCTTCGAACCTCAGAGGCCACTTATTCGCTTCTTTTTCTGCCCCTTGGGCTTGTGCTCTTTTTTTTTTTTTTTTTTTTTTTTTTTTNTTTTTTTTTTTTTTTTTCCTGTGCTTGAGTCTCAGGGGCCACAGGTCTAAATATTTGCCTGGGTCTTGGATTGAGCTGGGCTATTAAGCCATGTGGCCTCTTATACCATGTTGAGATATGAGAGTGGGCCCCATCCAAGTCTTCATGTTGTGGGAGAGTGTTGTCTTTATGTTAAGTGTGCCACTTATGTCCAAAATGCCTAAGACATTTAGACTTGTGTCACTTTACTTTATATACTCTTTGGTTTTTCTCATCTTTAACCAATGTGAGACTTGCTCCTACTCTTTCATTTTCTAACACTCCCCCTTAAGTCCAACTAACATTTTGTCTCAGTTGTGACTTGTCATTTTTTAAAAGACTTCTGTTGAAATTTTGTGAGTGGGCCTTATCCAAGTCTTCATGTGTGGAGAGTGTTGTCTTCATGTTGAGTGTGTCACTTCTTGTCCAAAATGCCTAAGGCATTTGGACTTGTGTCACACTTACTTTATATACTATTTGTTTTGCTCTTTTCTAATCAATGTGGGACTTGCTCCCACTCTTCTTCATTTTCCAATACTCCCCCTCAAGTCCAACTGGCCTTTTTTGTCTCAGTTGTGACTTGCTATTTTTTAATCATTTTTAAATCACAGCCTGGGCTTGTACTTCAAGCTTCAAGCCTCAGAGGCCACAAGTCCGCTTTTTTTTTTTTCTACCCGCTGGGCTTGTGCTCCTTTTTAGGGCTTGAGTCTTAGAGGCCACAGGTTTGTGCAATATTTTTCTTGGGTCTTGGATCGAACTGGGCTATTAAGCATGCGGGCTCTGATACCATGTTGAAATTTTGTGAGTGGCCCCCGTCCAAGTCTTCATGTGGGCTCCTTTTCATGTTAGTGACAAAACAAGGAAGATGCAAGTCCTGAATCTAAGGAGGGAGTTTGAGTCTTTGAGAATGAAGGACACAGAATATGTCAAGGAATTTTCAGACAAACTTCTGTCTATTGTAAACCAGATCAGAATGCTTGGAGAGGAGTTGACAGACCAAAGAGTAGTGGAGAAAGTCTTAGTGAGCTTGCCTGAGAGGTTTGAAGCAAAAATATCCTCTCTTGAAGACTCCAAGGATTTATCTCAGATTTTACTTTTAGAGCTTACAAATGTCTTGCAAGCTACTGAACAAAGAAGAGCCATTAAACATGAAGACACTTCAGAAAGTGCATTTTTTGCTAAGAAAAATGATAAACTACTAGCTGCAAGTCATGAAGGAAAGAAGCAATCTGGAGTAAGGAAAGAAAAAGATAAAAAGGGAGAAAGCAGTAAAGGAGGAGGTTGGAAAGGAAAATATCCCCCTTGCCTTCACTGTAAGAAGAAAAGCCATTCAGAAAATTTTTGTTGGTTCATGCCAGGAGTTAAATGTAGAGCTTGCAATCAACTTGGTCATGTAGAAAAGGTGTGTAAGAACAAAGCAGACCAACAAAGACAACACCAGCAAAGACAACAAGCCCAAGTTGCTGAGCATTAACAACAAACTGAGGAGTAGTTGTTTGTTGCTTCTTGCTATACAGCAAGCAGCAGTAAAGAAACTTGGCTAGTTGACAGTGGGTGCACAAATCATATGACCTATGATGTTGGTTCTTTCAAGGAACTTGATAGGTCCCACATCTCCAAAGTAAAGATTGGTAATGGAGAATGTGTTGATGTCAAAGGCAAATGAGTTGTTGCTGTTGAAACTACCTCAAGTACAAAATTTATTTATGATGTTTTACTTGTGCCAGAGATAAATCAAAGTCTTTTAAGTGTGGGACAAATGCTTGAAAGGCACTATGCATTGCATTTTGAAGATATTACATGCACCATATTTGATCCTTCTAGGTGTGAGCTAATGTCTATAAAGATGAGAGATAAAATCTTCCCAATAGAATTTAAACAAATAGCTATGCGTGCTTTTTCAAGTGTAGTAGATGACTCTTCTTTATGGCACAAAAGACTTGGCCATTTCAGTTATTCCTCTTTGAAGCATATGAACTCAAATGATATAGTTCAAGATTTACCTGCTATTAAAGATAATGTTGATGTCTGTGAAGGGTGTCAATATGGAAAGCAAAGTAAATTGCCATTTCCTGCTGAAGCAAGCTGGAGAGCCTCTGAAAAATTACAACTCATACACACTGATGTGTGTGGTCTAATGAGCACAACATCTTTAAATAACAGCAAGTACTTTCTGTTATTTATAGATGACTTTACAAGGATGAGTTGGGTATTTTTTCTGAGGCAAAAGTCAAATGTATTTACAATTTTTCAGAAGTTCAAGCCTATGGTTGAAAATGAGATTGAATGTCAGATTAAAAAACTCAGATTGATAATGGAACTGAGTACACAGTAGGAGAATTTAAAAGTTTCTGTGAACAAGTTGGAATTCAACATCAGTGGACTGTTCCTTACACTCCTCAACAAAATGGAGTGAGTGAAAGGAAAAATATGACAATAATGGAGATGACCAGCTGTTTGCTTTTTGAAAAGGGTATTCCTAAAACCTTTTAGGCTGAGGCAGTTAATACCTCAGTATGCTTGCTGAATATGTTGCCTACCAAAGCCTTGAATAGAAAAACTCCTTATGAGGCATGGCATGGAATGAAGCCTTTAGCAGAGCATCTTAAAATATTTGGTTGTGTATGTTATGCTATTGTTCCAGAAATGAAAAGAGACAAATTGGATCAAAAGACAGAAGTGGGCATTTTTGTGGGGTATAGCAGTAACTCCAAAGGTTACAGAATATATAATTTGAAGACAAAGAATATTATGGTTAGCAGAAATGTGAAGTTTGATGAGTTCTCTAAATGGAATTGGGAAAATTATGAATTAGAAGCCTCAAGTAAGAGTCAACATAGAGAAGATAACCTCTAAGAACAGAATTTTGAAGATGAAGAAAATGATGACAGTGACACAGAACTTCCAATTAGAGGCACTAGAAATTTACAAGAGATTTATGAAAGGTGCAATGTGGCTGCATTGGAACCTACAAGGTATGCTGAAGCTGTTGCTAAAGAAGAATGGAGAGTTGCTATGCAGGAGGAGATGAATATGATAGAGAAAAATAGAACTTGGCAGTTGGTAGATAGACCAAGCAATCAAAAGGTAATCAGTGTTAAATGGGTTTATAAGACTAAACTCGATCTAGACAGTTTTGTATACAAATTCAAAGCAAGGTTGGTGGTAAAAGGCTATTTTCAACAACATGGAATTGATTTTGCAGACACATTTGCTCTGTGGCAAGACATGATACAATCAGGTTGCTAGCAGCATTTGTAGCAAAATTGGGCTGGAAAATCTATCATTTTGATGTGAAATCAGCATTCTTAAATGGTTTGCTTGAGGAAGATATCTATATTGATCAACCTGAAGGTTTTTAGGTTCCAGGAAGTGAAGATAAAGTCTACAATCTTCATAAAGCACTTTACAGTTTGAAACAGGCACCAAAGGCCTGGTATAGCAGAATTGACAGCTATCTTTTGCAAAAAGGCTTTAAAAGAAGTGAAAATGAAGCCACTTTATATGTGAAGAAATCAAGAAGTGAAGTGCAGCTGATTGTGTCCTTGTATGTTGACGATTTACTAATCATAGGGAATAATTCAAATTCTCTAAAGCAATTCAAGCTGGATATGGAGAATGAGTTTGAAATGACTAATCTGGGGGAAATGAATTATTTTTTTTGGAATGGAAATCCACCAATCAGATGCTGGAATCTTCATTTCACAAAGAAAATATGCTTTGGAGATATTAAAAAAGTTTCATATGCAGAAATGTAAACCTGTGGCCACACCTCTAGTTGTAAATGAGAGGTTGTCAAAGAATGATGGTAACTACAAGATAGATGCCCTTGCATATATAAGGTTAATTGGAAGTTTATTGTATCTTTCAGCTGGCAAACCTGATATAATGTTTGCTGCAAGTATGCTTTCCAAATTTATGCATTCTCCTAGTCAAGCTCATTATGGTGCTGCGAAAAGAGTTTTAAGATACATTAGGGGTACAACTGACTATGGGTTGTGTTTTTTGAAAATTGAAAATGGAAAATTTTAAGGATATGCAAACAGTGACCATGGAGGAAGTGTGAATGATGCTAAAAGCACTTCTGGTTATTGTTTTTCATTTGGCAGTGGTATTTTCTCATGGAATTCAAAGAAACAAAAGGTGGTTGCTCAATCAATAGTAGAAGCTGAATATATTTTAGCTGTAGCAGCAGCAAATCAAGCTATATGGCTCAGGAAAATTTTAACTGATGTGGGGCAATTCCAAGATGAAGCTACTACCACATGGGTGGACAACAAGTTAGCAATTGCCATAGCAAAGAACCTTGTACAACATGGAAGAACTAAGCATATCAATGTGAAGTATCATGCCATTAAAGAGGCAGAGAAGTCAAAAGAAGTTAATTTGATTCGCTACAACTCAGAGAACCAAATTGCAGAAATCATGACCAAAGCTCTTCATAGAGTCAGATTTGAATTACTAAGAGAAAAGCTCGGAGTCTTTAAGAAAAATCTCAAGGAGGAGTGTTAGATTATGAGATTTTTTCTTAGTACTCTAAGCTAAGAAAATATCTTGTTTTGTTTATGCATAAAATTTGCTATACTATCTTGTTAGTTGTAGATGTATGATAATGCTTGTTTGTGGGAAAATTCTGTCAGGTTTGGTATGGACCAAAACCTGCTCTTACTGTAGCTTGAACCAACTATCTACTATTGGTATTTTGTATATATAGCAACAAGTGAATGAAACTCGTTCAGAACCTTTTAGCCCTAGTAAAAGACTTATGTTACTTTATTTTTCTGCTATTCATTCTCCTCTGATTATGTAACATGATATCAGAGTAGAATTGATCTTGAGGGGCTGTGAGTGTGAGTGTGACAGAAAACCAGCAAGGCTTCCTTCCTCAAAACCCAAAAAATCTGAAAGTCTTGGTTATGGCTTCAAGCAGTTTTTCAACTCCATCTCCTCCAGAATTTAATGGAGAAAACTATCCAATCTGGGCATCTAAGATGAGAAATTATTTAAGGGCATTTGATCTATGGGATGTGGTGGAAGTAAACAGAGAACCACCCATCTTGCCAATGAATCCAACTATTGCTCAGATCAAGTCTTCATGTTGTGGAGAGTGTTGTCCTCATGTTGAGTGTGTCATTTCTTGTCCAAAATGCCTAAGGCATTTGGACTTGTGTCACACTTACTTTATATACTCTTTGTTTTTCTTTTTTCTAATCAATGTGGGACTTGTTCCCACTCTTCTTCATTTTCCAACACTCCCCCTCAAGTCCAACTGGCCTTTTTTTGTCCTAGTTGTGATTTGTCATTTTTTAATAATTTTTAAATCACATCCTGGACTTGTACTTCAAGCTTCTAACCTCAGAGGCCATAGGTCCATTTCTTTTTCTGCCCCTGGGCTTTTTTTTTTTTTTTTTTTTTTTTTTTTTTTTTTTTTTTTTTTTTTTTTTTTTTTTTTTTTTTTTTTTTTTTTTTTTTTTTTTTTTTTTTTTNGTTGAAATTTTGTGAGTGGGCCCCATCCAAGTCTTCATGTTATGGGAGAGTGTTGTTTTCACGTTGAGTATGCCACTTATGTCCAACATGGTATCAGAGCCCACATGGCTTAACAGCCCAGTTCGATCTAAGACTCAGGCAAATATTTAGACTTGTGGCCTCTAAGACTCAAACACAGAAAAAAAAAAAAGAGCACAAGCCCAGGAGGCAAAAAAAGAAGCGGACCTATGGCCTCTGAGGTTCGAAGCTTGAAGTACAAGCCCAGGCTGTGATTTAAAAATGATTAAAAAATGGCAAGTCACAACGAGGACAAAAAAGACCAGTTGGACTTGAGGGGTAGTGTTAGAAAATGAAGAAGAGTGAGAGCAAGTCCTACATTGATTAGAAAAGAGCAAAACAAAGAGTATATAAAGTAAGTGTGACACAAGTCCAAATGCCTTAGGCATTTTGGACAAGAAGTGACACACTCAACATGAAGACAACACTTTCCACAACATAAAGACTTGGATGGGGCCCACTCACAAAATTTCAACAAGCGACCATGTCTGGTATTCATACCGTTAACACTGTTCCTGCTAGTAAGGATTTGGCGAATTCCCAACCATATTCTCAAGCATGATTTTTTAATTTCATGGAAATATGGGGCTAGAACGCTAGAGTCATTCTTGGAGGAAGGAAGATTGGAAAGTATTAAGGAATCATCAGAGTCTGATGAAGTTGACATGGAGTATGTGGCAGATAACATACAAATGGGACTTGATGAAGGTAGCAAGCATAGTGATTCACAAGGGATATCGACTTAGTGGCGTTTTTGGTGTGCTCTTCGTATTTTTCAGTGGTTTTAATGATAGGGTTCAAAGACTTTTCTATTTTGTCTTGGAATATTAGAGGTGGTGCCAATGACATGGCTAAAAGGCATCTTAGTGAATATTTGGAAAACCTGAGACCGTCTATGGTGGTTATCATGGAAACTCATGTTCAGTTTCATCAGGTTCGTCATTATTGAGAATGGATGGGGTACTCAGTTGTCAATATAGATGAGGCTAGGGGCCATGCTGGTGGTTTATGGTGGTTCTCAAATTGTTTGAAGGTGGTTATGATAGTCGAAGATGTGTGTGGCCAAGCTATTATGTGTAAGTTGAAGAGAGGCAATCAGAGTGGTGGTGTTCAGCTATCTATGCTAGCCCAATGCCCATAGTTCATAGCCATTTTGGGGATTACCTAGGGCAACTCTGGTGCCATATTAGAGGCCCATGGTTGCTTCTAGGCAATTTCAAAGAGGTGCTATTGCCTTCAGAAGTGAGAGGAGGAACTTTCTATAACAATAAAACTTGCGGTTTTGCTAATATGTTGGATAAATGTGGGCCTCTAGATCTTGGCTTTAAGGGACTAGTGTTTACTTAGCACATTAATTTACATGGAGTGAGGAAGATTTCGAAGAGGTTGGATAGAGCCTTAGCTGATATGGATTGGCATGCTACTTTTCGGTAAGCTTCTTGTATGCATATTCATCGCACTTATTTGGATCATAATCCTTTCTTAGTTAAGTTGCATGGGTATAACACGGGTAGGGGGTCTCGCCCTTTTCGTTTTGAGGTAGCTTGGGTGACACATCCTCAGTTTAATGAAGTGGTTATGGAAGCTTGGAGGAGTTCTTAAGGTAGTGTTGTTTTGGGTCTTGAGTAATGTAGATGAGACTTGTCTTTTAGGACTATAAAAATCATGTTTTAATACTGAATTCTTACTTGCATTGTGAGCAAATCCTTATTAAACATGGTATTTAATCCATGAATTGGTGTTGTCAGGTACTAAGATGTTTAATCAGGAAAAACGAAGAAGTTGGAAGCAATCCATGAAGCAAATGGCAAGAAAACCAGTCTCATTCAAAGTTTTCATGAGGACACGGCCAGGAACACGGCTGTGTTTCCCCCGTGTCTAGCATCCAGAAGTTGCTGCTTAAGCTTATGGACAAACACGGCCTCAAACAAGATCAAACATGGTCGTGTGCTAGGCTGTGTTGATCAGGCATAGTGTACAAATATAGAACACGCCCAGAGCAAGGAAAACACAGACCATGTCTGAGGAACATGGGCAGTGACAAGAGAAGAACATGGCTGTGTCTGGTCCCGTGTTCAATGACTAGGGAAGTGCCTTAAGTGACACGCCTGAGTCCAGAAATAGAACACGACCATGTCAGAGCCGTGTTCGAGCTATTTCTGATGAGAAGACCTAATTTCACAGAAGTATAAATAAGAATCTGATGCATGGGATGAAGGAGGCCGTACTTAGGAAGAAAAGGAAGAAAGGAGCAATTGGGACTCAATCTACATCTAGTTTTTCTTCTTTTCCTCCTATGTTGAATCTTATCTGTTTAATGCTATTAACTTTAGTCATGAGTAGCTAAACTCTTAGTGTTAGGGGTTTGATGTAATTCGTTTGTAATAAGGTTTCAAGACTGAATGAACTTGTTTTAGTACAATTCTTCTTGTTGAATGGAATTTACTGTTATTAATGCATTTAAATGACTGGCCTCCATTTGAATAGTTAAAGATTCGTTTCGATGCTAGGAATAGTAAGATCCGAATGTGCTTCTGTGAATTTTGTCCTGAATTGAGTTAATCTAGGAATAGATAGCTTAGTTTAGGTGGTTTTGAATTGATTTCCTAGAGCTTAATCACCTAGACTAGTTAATTGTATCAAGGAATTGGACAATTAATTGGGATAGGGAGGATTGTTTCACCAAGGAATTGGGTTCAATCACATTAGGGAAAGTAACCAACAACAAAGGAATTGTAACTGGAATCATTAGTTCAGTACTGATTCCAAGGTTACTTTGTCTATGAAGTAACCAAATTTGTAAGTGAATGAAATCAACCCCTAACCTTTTCATTCTTATCATCAACCTCAGTTAAATTGCTATTTAAAGTTGTTCACGTAATCGTTGAGTTTTGTTACTTAGTTAATTATAGTAGTCATTTTTAGGCTGCCTTCAATCCAAAGTATTAATTCTTCCAAATAGAACTAGTATTGGAGAAATTGGTAGTTGCTTGCGTTAATCCTTGAGGACGATACTCTATTCATCTATTACTACTTGTGTGACTCGGTACACTTGTCAGAAAAAGTCCATCAGTAGACACTGTATTTTGTCTAGATATTTTTCGCGAATAAAACAAAAAGAACAAAAATGAGAAAATTGAGATATTACATTTTTGAAAATTTAAGTTCTTGCATCTTTTTTGAATTTGCCAAAAATTGTGCAGGAAAAAAAAGATTTTTAAAAACATGTAAGTTCTTAATTTTTGGTTTATTTATTTTTATATTTTATTTGGACTTTTATAATAAAATATATCCTAGCTTCATTACTTTGGCTTATTCCAATTTTTTTTAGAATCCAACCTAAATCTCCTATTTAGCCCACTTAGCCTATTTTTTTTTAGTGTTTTAAATTTTTGCAAATAAATAATAAAAATAAAAAATAAAAAAAATATTTAAAAAATCTTTTTTCTTGCATCACTAGATCTAGGAGGACCAATAAAGGAACAAAGAATAAATTTTTCTTATTCTCTATTGGTCTAAGTTAGTATACTTTATCTCTATTAAGTGAATGTGCAAATAAAAAAAAAAAGAGAAAAGAAAATTAAAGCAAAAAAAAAAGTTTGGGTGGTTAACAAAAAGGAAAAAATGAGAAAATAGAAAGGGGGATCAGCAAAGAAAGAGAAAGAAAAAAGAGAGGGAGAGAAAAAGGAGAGCTTGGGAGAAAGGAAGGGAACCAAAGAGAGAAGAATGTTTGGATCTTCATCAAATTCATTCTACAAGGGTAATCTCTGCTTTAGTTCTTCCATGCTTACTGTTGGATTTTTGATTCATGGCGATTAATTTGTCTATTTGTTGTTGTGCGTGAATGATTATGTTGAATTTTTGAATCATAGTGTAGTTTAATGGAGTTTAAGATTGATTCCTATTGTTCTAGGGTATCCATGATGTTGGATTCCTAAATTTAAGTTCAATTTCTGATTTTGATATATAAATAATTTTGATTTTGGGACTTTGAGTTATTTCTTTGATTGATAATACTTGGTTTGGTTATGGATTGTGCATTTTTAGATTTGTTAGTTTACTCTGGCAACCCTCAATTCTTCTTTTCCAGATGGAGCTACAAAGTTTCAATTTTAGTGATTCTTGATTTTTTAGAACCAAGAGATGTGTGCCTCCTTTGTGTAAAATTTTCATGGCCAAATTTCCTTGCCCCTACTACCAGTGTTTATTTGAATTTGATTCTTTCTATACTATTTTGGGGTTGTCAATCTTCTTTGGAAACCATCGGTTTTTATTTTCTATATGGAGCTACAGAGCTCCAATTTGAGTGATTCTTGCTTTGTTAGAACCATTTCTCTTATTTATAAAAGTTTCATGGCCATATTCTCTTTCTCCTCTTCACAGTTTTTCTTTGAATTTGATTATTTTTTTGCTATTTCGGGTCTGTCAGTCTTCTCTAGCAATCCACGGTTTTTATTTTCTAGGTGGAGCTATAGAGCTTCGCTTTAAGTGATTTTTGGTTTTTTAGAACCAGGAGATATATTTCTTTTGTGTGTAAAAATTTCAAAATCAAATTCTTTTTTTTTTTTCCTATTCCTAGTTTGCATTTAAAATTGATTTTTTTTGCACTGTCAGATTGTTAGTCATCTCTAGCAACATTCAGTTTTTTGTGTCTAATTTGAGCTACAAAGCTCCAATTTTAGTACCGTCTATCTTGTTAGAACTGGGAAACATGAGGCTTTCTTTTGAAAAATATTTCAAGTCCAAATTATTTTGCATGTGTTTCCCATTTTCTTTCAAAGTTGGCCAATTTTTCTACATTGTTGGGCTTGTCAATTTTATCTGGCAGCTATTAGTTTTTATTTTCTAAATGGAGCTACAGAGCTATGATTTGAGTTATTTTTGTCCCATTGAAACTGGAAAATGTATGCCTCTCATGTGTAAAATTTTCAAAGCGAATTTCCTTTCTCCTCTTCCCATTTTGATTCTGAATATGGCTATTTATTTCTATATTGTTGTTGTTGCTTTGGCCCATTTTTATTGCTATTTTGTTAAATTTTTATACCTTTGTTCTAGGCTACTTTCTAAAGTTCATTTGCTATTTTGCTAGAGCTTGTTCAAGGTTTCATTTAGTGCTGTCTTGCTTGTTCTTTTTAGAACTTAGAGGTATTTTAAAACGGTGCATGCGCTTCTTTTTGAATATGTTTAGAGCTGTTTTCTTAGCCATGTTGGGTTCTTTTTAGAGCCGTTTGGGAGGGTTAAATTGCTGATTTTGATCCAGATTTGACGCTGTTTTGCTTATTAACTTTTTATTTAATTAGAGGCTGCCTTGTTTTATCTTGCTCATGGTTTCATTGATTTGGTATGGCGGTTACGAGCGTAAATGGATTGTTGTTCAGTTTGGTTATTCTCACATGTTTTCCCTGATGTTTATGAGTTGCTATTTGGGTACTATCTGATGGCAATACGAGTTGTGGCTAGTCAACATGTTTATCCTTGGCGAGCCAAGCAAAGAGGAGAATGAGAAGACTTATGTTTTATTTTATTTTTAATTCCCCTCTCCTAGTATCAAAATTGTAAACTCATGCATTTGCATTCATTTAGGATTTCAACTATACCATGTAATATTCATAGGCCCCTTGAGGAATAGGGCAATCCATCTGCATATTAGATGACCCACTCTATCATTTCTAGGTAAGGATCAACGCCACCCCGAAGGGCCTAATATGCTAGGAACAAGTGGAAGGATTTAGGGCATGTTAGTTGCATGCATTTCACATTTAAATTTATTGTCAGTATTCTTATTCATTTGTGCAGTTTATTATTTGAGGGATGAATAAAATAAATTTTTGGCCATATTATGTTTGCACAATTAATTTTGAGTAGCTGTCTTTTAGACGGGTGTTATGAGATGCCTAACACTTTCCTCACATACAAATTGACTCCCAAACCCTCTCTAGTTCACAAACCATTTTTTTTAAATTCAAAAGGGTTTTTTCAATTGTTCCCCATTTTCTTAATACAATTGGTGACGACTCCAAGTTTTATTCGAAAACAAATATTTTTTCTAAGTCTGTCATTCGTGTCGCGGCTACCTTTCGGGTACATTGTGACAAGCAAGTAAGAAGGGCAGCAACTCAATTTAATAAAGAGGTGTTTGGAAATATTTTTCAGAGGAAAAAATATATATATATATCTGAGCTTATCTTGCAAGGATTTAGAAGTCTCTTGAAAGAATTGATTATATGCAGTTAACTAGCCTTGAAACAGATTTGCAGCAGGAAATGGACTAGATTTTGGTTCAAGAATAAATCTTTGGTTCCAAAAATCTCATGAGCAATGGGTGCAATTCGGTGATGGTAATACTAAATTCTTTCATGCCCAAACTATTGTTAGAAGGAAAAGAAATAGAGTGGAGGGTTTATTCTTTGTAAATGGGACTTGGTCCTCAGATCTAGTTTCTATTCAAAATGAAGCTTCATATTTTTTTCAAGAATTTATTCAGTTCTATTGAAGCTAACAGCAATTCTGCTTTGGTCTTTGATTACTTGCCGAGTATTGGAGAGGCCTACATTACTAATCTCACTAGAAATATCACTAAGGATGAAGTTTGGGCACCAGTGAGGTCTATGAAGCGTTTCAAAGACCTAGGGCCAGATGGCTTCCAACCTTTCTTTTCCAAATATTACTAGGAGGTGGTAGGAGACAAAGTGACTAATATTGTGCAACAAGCTTTCAAAGATGGTTGTTTTGATGTGGCCATCTCAGAAATTCTTATTGTTCTTATTCCAAAGGAAAGTAATCATACCAGGATTTCTCAATTCTTGCTTATTAGCTTATGTAATATGATTTATAAAATCATTACTAAAGTTATGATTAACTGGCTTCATCCCTTTTTGATGGATTTTATTAGTTCTTTGCAAAAGCAGTTTCATTCTAGGAAGAGACACACATGATAATATCTTGGTGGCTCGAGAGGTAATGCATCACATTCATAAAACTCGGAATAAAAAGGGTGCAATGGCTTTTAAGATTGATTTGGAAAAGGCTTATGATAGGGTTGATTAGGGTTTCCTTTAGAGAACTCCAGAGGATTTTGGCTTTCCATAGATTATTGTAAAGTTGATCCTTTTTTGTGTCTCTTCCTCTTCTCTATCCTTGCTTTGTAATGGTAGTAAGCTCCTATTTTTTTGCCCCTAAACAATGTCTTAGACAAAGGGATCCTTTATCGCCTTATCTTCTTGTTATTTGTATGGAAAAATTGTCTCTTCTTATGGATAAAAAAAGTGTAGCGAGGTGAATGGCAACCCTTGAAGTGTTTAAGAACTGGTCCCATTGTTTCTCATTTCCTCTTCGCAGATGATCTTTTACTGTTTACTAAGGCTACAATTTCCCAAACTAGGGTGAACAACACGACTGTTAATGAATTTTGCAGAGCTTCAGGTCTTAAAGTCAATTTCACAAAGTCTAAGGCTTTCTGTTCTCAGGGAATTACTAGGAAAAGAAAGAAGAGAATTTGCAATATTTCCAACATTCCTTTTACATCCAAGTTTGAGAGATATTTGGGTGTTCCCTTGTTGCATGGGAGGATTAAGAAGAGTGACTTTAGTTTCATTACAGAGAAGCTTGTGAATATGCTGTCTTCTTGGAAAAACAAGCTTCTGAGTAAGGCTGGTCGCATCACTTTGGCTAGGTCGGTTATTACTTCTATGCCTATTTATATATGCATACTATGTGGTTGCCTCAGTCTATTTGAAGGGACATTGATGCTATAGTGAGGTGTTATGATAAAACGGAGTGCAAATGTACGCTATTGTCTTACAAGTAATAAAGTGAGAATAAAGATTGTCCCTCGAAGATTAATGTTATCAACTATCAAAATTGGGTTAATCATGATTTTATCTGATCAACAATTCAGGAGAAGTTCAAAATTAATTGTAAATAGACTGAAAATGAACTAAAACAAATAAAAATCACAAAGTAATTAAGAGAGAAAAACCTATGGTTTTTTATTTCACCATAATTAATCTCGGTTTTAATTCCTTATGTCCTTAATCTAGATTTAGCTTTCTAATTGCTAGTTAATATGCCTCAACTTATTCATTAGCCTCTCCCAAGGTCTAGTGAAAATATCCCTAATTACTAACCCATTATATTCTTATGTGAGTTATAATAACCAATAATTCATTAAGTCCTATGGATCTTTTCAATTGACTACATAAATCATGGAGGTATATTCCTATCCTGCATGAAACCTATGGTATTTATAGCTAAAATGAGCTTATTTGGTAGTTGTTTCTATGATATTTCTGGTAAAAAATAACACTAACGAAAATTAAGAATTTCAGCCCTAGCCCATGGCAAATTTGAAAGACCTAACTGTCTTGTTTTTCTGCTCCACCATGGCGGAGTCATCTCTCCATGACTCCACCATCAACCACCATTAACCATGCACAAAAAGAGTGAGACGGATAGACTGAGATTACAAAGAGAGAAGAAACAATGATAGAGATAGAAAGGGAGAGGAAGATAAACTGATTATTGAATACTATTTTTGAGAATCTGCTAAAAATTTTTCATATCCATGGAAGTCTTTAGATATAGCCACTGCTTGCTAGAGCTCAATTTTCAACTTTCATTCTCTCCAATGGCGATTCAAGTGTGGGAAATTTTCTCTCTCCTTCCATCTCTCTCTTTCCCTAGTTTTCCTTGAGTCAATCTCTATTAACATCCCAGCTCATCTGCTTAATTCGTCCCTTCGCAAAATCGGCACTTGTCAATTGGTTGAGGGAAGGATGCAATTAAAGTGATTTCCATCACCGATTCTTTCATTTTTCTCGTTTGCTAGTTGGCTTGCTTATTGATCTTCAGTTTAGTTGTTCGTTTGCGATCCGCTACACCGATTTGATCGCCCTCAAATTTTTAAATTTTTGGAATCAGATTTCTACATCTATTCTAATTGGAAGCCATTCCTTCCTCTTGATTTTTGATTCTGCTCTACAATATTCACTTGAGTGGGATACATTATGCACACCTTTGATTCTGGTTGATTATTTGTGCCAATGATTACAATTGTAGTTGAAGATCCTGTTAATGCTTTTGTTTTTTTTCAAAAAGAAAAACTATTATAATACTATGTTGGTATAATGAGTAAGTTTTATGTCTTGCTATAAACTATTTATGTGAAGCTTTGATCTGTCATCATCATCTACCTGTAGTGGATGAAATTTGCTTACAATGTTTATTGTTATTGAAAATTTACTTCTAAATTTCCTATGCATAATCAAACATGGCCGAAATATAATGATCTCTCTGCCATGGGAGAGATGGTGAACCCACTGCTTCTTAGAGATATTGTTTTTTAATATCTCAGTAAGAGATTTTTTGTCCAAAATCCAAATACATTTATCAAGTCTTTATAAATGTCCCTTTTGGTAATTTGCATGTATAAAAACACTTATATAGTTATATATCCAAAAACTAATATTAACCATAAAAACACTTAAGCATCCAAACACAAAATAACTTAATTTAGAAGAACTTATTGTATAAGAGCTTGTTACACAAGCTCTTTTTAAATAAGGGCTTAAATAAGTCATTTACCCAAACGGGACCTTAATATGTTTCAACCACTTATGTAACTATTTTTTCTTTTAGAAATTTGGTTAAATTCTTGGGCTAATTATTTAGTACTATAAGTGATACCGACACTACAAGTATAACTAACTACTAAAATAATCTAGGTTGTGTCATCTGTTAAGTAAAATACATTGTATAAATTATTTATATTATCAATTTTACTTGTGATATGTATAGATCTTGTTGTATTGAATAATTAGTAAAATTCTTAATTGGAAAATAGCATGTTACCAACTTACAATATTTCTTTCCCTTTCATCCAAATAATTTCCATGTCCATTTGGCCCAAATATTATGTTTAGTGGGATTTAGAGTGCAGTCATGTTTGGACCTGAAAGATCCATGATAATTCCTCTCAAAGAAGGATACAAATTAGATAAAATGAGAAGGAGAGGCTTTGGCTTAGTGGAGCCACCTTTAGCCTTAAGATTGTCCCTTATCTCCCATCCCAGGATCAAATTTTCCTAGTTGCAAAATGGTAGCTTTAGCCAATTGGCCAACTATCTCATGTATAAAAAAATGTTAGATAGAATGGGCAATCTCTTCTAGGACCATGCCCATTCTACTGATGGTTTCCCAACAAACTTCTTCCGTAACTGTGTTTCTTTTTGGGTACTAACATACTGATAAGTCAGTTTTATACCACTTATCTTGTACTTATCTAGCTTGTTAATTGTTTGTTTTAGGGTATTTTAGGTTTGATTCTGATGAATTAATGTTTCTTTTATAGGTTTTTACTTTAGAAGTCTTTGGAAGTCAATCTAGTGCCTTTTCAGTGTAAAAAAGAGCAAGTTTTGAAAAATTTAGGATGGAGGCAGCAGCTTGGGCACCTTAGCTCCAACTCTGGGAGCCCTTGCCCCCATTTCCAACACCGCAACCCCCTATTTACGAAGAAAACCAAATATCAGACAGAAGTTAGGGAGCCGCAACACCCTCAAGCCAATGCCGCAGCCCCATGAGAAAGGAAATTTGTATAAAGAGGCAGAGACTAGGGCGCCACAACGCCCTATGAAGAGGCTGCAACGCCCTCAAGGCAAAGAATCGAAGGCTGCAGCCCCCGACAGTCAACTCGGGATTTGACTTCCAGACTTCCTAATTTCATTAGGACTCCTACTTTATTTTAATTCTTTTTTTTTCCTAAACTTCCTAGGACCTATAAACAGGACTTTTAAATACTAAATTAGAGTTCCATACGTTTTTACACAAGAGGCAAGAGAAGGAAGATCAAGCTCCAAGATTGGGATTTTCTCAACTTCTAAGAGTTTTTCTCATCTTTTTCTCTTGTTCTTATGGTTAATTTCTGGGTAATCATGCTCTTATCTATTGTTATGAACTAAATTCCCTTCTAGGGCTATGATGTAGCCTAGCTAGGAAGATTTGTGATTTTCTATTATTTTAATTTAAGAACTCCTTTATTAATTGTCTTCTTATTCTCAAGTCTTCATTCTTTTAATTGTTTGATCACCAATTAGTTAATTAGATAATTGCAATGAGGCATGGAGGTAATTTGTGATTAAAGATCATGGGGATTAAGAACATAGGTTATATGTAGGATATAGATATACCTCTATGGCCTGTGTAGCTATTTAAAAAGAACCATAAAATTAAGTAAATTTTGATGTTATTCGCAATTCACATAGGAATATAGTGGATTCATAACTTAGAAATATTTTTGTTTGACCTTGGGAAAGGCTAATAAATAATTTAAGGTTCTTGGCTAACAATTAGGAAAATTGTTCTTGGTTAATGAATTAGGAATAGCAAATCAGAATAGCTATGGTGAAATCAAAAGCTCTAGATATTTCTTATCCATTTTTCTACTCGTCATTGATTTAATATTTTTGCCTTTAGATTATCACTTATATTCACTCATTGATTCTCTAGATAAAATTAGAATACACTCAATTTTGGTACTTATTAACCATAGTCTCCGTGGGACGATACTTTACTCTCATTTTATTACTTGAAAACGATAACATGCACTTGCATTAGAATTTTATACAACAAGTTTTTGGCACCGTTGCCGATGACTGTGCGTCTATTAATATTAATAATAAGGTAGTCTAATTTTAGTCTAGATCTTTTTTTTTTCTTCTATTTTACGCTTGTGCTCTTTGTTTTGTAGGAATTCTTTCTAGTGTATGAGAAGTGCGGGGTGCAGTAATCTACTACCTTTGGATTCTGAAATCGAGAAAATGTGTAAGAAATACCGAAGGGAAAAAAGAAGCATCACTAGACCAGCTCAGATCACTATGGAAGACGCCGAGCAAAATAGAGAGCCAGTGGTTGCTCGAAAAGCATTGAAGGATTATGGAATTCCTAAGGGGCTAGCCCCTATCTCAGGGATCAATAGGCCAACAATTCAAGCCAACCATTTGAGATCAAAGCTAGTGTCATTCAGATGATGCAAGCTAACCAATTTGGAGGGCTAGCAACTAAAGATGCCAATGTACACTTGGCTGGATTTCTGGAGATTTGCGACACCTTCAAGCATAATGGCGCCACTACGATGCCATTCAATTACGCCTATTTCCATTCTCACTAAAAGATGAAGTGAGGAATTGGCTATACTCACTTCACCAGGTTCTATCAACACATGGGATGAGATGACCAAGGAATTATTGGCAAGGTTTTTCCCACCAGTAAAAACAGCCAGGATGTGCAATGATATTAACACTTTTGTGCAACGTGATATGGAGGGACTACATGAAGCTTGGGAGCGGTTCAAGGCTTATTGAGGAAGTGCCCACACCATGGTTTACCAGAGTGGCTCCAAATTCAAACTTTCTATAATGATTTGAATGGGTCCACTAGAACTCTACTTGATGTCGCTGCAAGTGGGTCATTAATGGAGAAAACTTATGAAGAAGCTTTCAAGCTACTTGACCAAATGGCAGCAAATGCTTGCCAATGGCCTTCTGAAAGGGGTCCAACTAAGAAAACTTATGGGATGCATGCAGTTGATCCCATCACAGCCCTCAATACCAATATGGACTCTCTTGCAAAGCAATTAGGCACTCTGGTAGCCAATGCCATCCACACTCCTAAAGTCAAATGTGAAGTACGTCATGGTGATCACTCAAGTGCAGATTGTCTTATGATGAACATGAATGACCTACCATCTCTTGAGGAAGCTCAGTTTGTGCGAAATTCTAATAGGTAAGGTGCACCATATTCCAACACTTACAATTTGGGATGGAGAAATCACCCTAATTTCTCCTAGAAGAACTCTGAGAATATGGCTAACCCATCCGGATTCCAAGCTCAACCACCACCACCCAAAGGTTCATTAGAAGATGCCCTTGCTTAGTTGATAGTGAACACTACTAAATTCATGACAAAGACTGACACTTCATTATAGAATCAAGCCGTTTCCATTCGGAACTTAGAGGTGCAAGTTGGGCAAATTTTTAATCTTATATCTTCTAGAGATCAAGGCACATTGCCTAGCAATATTGAAACAAATCCTAGGGAGCACGTTAATGCCATAACCCTTCAGAATGACAAAGTGGTTGAAATGCCTAAAAAGAAAGAGTTAGTGGTAGAAAAAGCACATGAAGCAAGAGAAGGAGTTCTTGTATCTATTGAGTAAGTTTCAAAAGAGGAAGTGAAGCAACCTAAGTCCATATTGTTTACTAATAATCCACCACCATACAAACCTCGAGTACCTTTCCCTCACAGATTTTAGAAGCAAAACATGGACAAACAATTCTCCAAGTTCCTTGAGGTGTTCAAAAAGCTCTATATAAATATTCCATTTGCAGAGGCCTTGGAACAAATGCTTAGTTATGTCAAGTTCATGAAGGAGATTCTTACTAATAAGAGAAGGCTAAGGGATTGTGAAATTGTGGCATTTACTGAGGAGTGCAGTGCAATCTTACAAAAGAAATTGCCACCAAAATTAATAGATCCAGGGAGTTTTAATATTCCTTGCATTTTTGGCAACTTATCTTTTGGTACGACACTTTGTGATCTTGGTGCTAGTATTAAACCTTATGCCTCTTTTTGTTTTTAGGAAATTGGGTATAGGAGAAGTTAAACCAACTTCCATCTCCTTGACAATGGGAGATAGATTAGTCAAATATCCAAGGGGACTCCTTGAGGATGTATTAGTGAAAGTGGACAAGTTCATCTTCCCAGTGGACTTCGTTGTGCTAGACATGAAGGAGGACCACGAAATCCCTATCATTCTTGGTCGTCCATTCTTAGCAACTGGGAAAGCTCTCATTGATGTGCAGAAAGGGCAACTCACTTTGAGAGTTCAAGGTGATCAAGTCTCCTTCAAAGTGTTCAAGGAAACTAAACAACCAGATGAAGAGAATAGGTGCTTCAAAATTGACACAATAGAGGGAAGCACCAAAGAAATGTCTCAAGCAAACTCCTTAAAAAAATCAATTGAAGCTTGCATTGAGGGGATGTTTAAAAAGGAAAAGCTACCTGACTCAAAGTTTCAAGATGAGAAAATCCCCACAAATCAAGTGGCTGGTTCCGTACCTCGAGTTGAGTCTCATAAGAACAAAAAGAAAAAGAAACCCTCATTCAAAAATATCTTGTTGGAGTACCTCAAGAAGTCTTCTTGCTATGGTGATGGAAATGAGGTATGGAGATTAAAGAAGAATGACCAACAATCTAAGGCTCATAGAGATAGTGGAGTGAAGTTCCAAAAGACCTCCATTGCCATTTTTTATCCTAGTTAATCTATCATAAAGATAGTTAGGCTGAGGACTATAAAACAAGCACTTTTTGGGAGGCAACCCATTTTCTTAACCCTTTTTTTTTTTGGTTGATTTCTTATATTTTTATCTTATGTCTTTAGTTATGTGTTAAGTTTAACTTTTCTTTAGTTTTGTTAATTTTTAGGTGTGGAAGTAATTTTGGGGGGTTCCAAGGAGTTTAAAAGTGCATAAAAAGTATTTTTGGTGAAGTGGAAAGCAAATACAGCGCTGCAGTGCCCAATACAGACGTCACAGCGCTAGTTAATAATTCCTCAAGAAAAACCAAACAGAGCCCAAGGCACCGTAGCACCCTGCTTCCTTTTTTTTGGGGGGGGGGGGGGGGGGGGGG